>JAEPRB010000540.1:0-14353 GCA_016758965.1 Circinella minor
TTCCACTACCAAACATGAAATAAAAAAAGTTTAGTGCAGAAATTGATGACGCAGAATGCGAATAAAAAAATACCATCCGCGAAAATAAAAACGTCGAACACGAAATATTTAACCTTTAACTTGAATACTGGATTTTTAGACTGCTTTTGCACATTATGATTTTTTTTTTGCGCACTTGGAATTTTTTTTTTCGTGCTCCCATTAAATTTTTTGCGCACATAAGATCATTTTGAAATAGATGAAGTTCTTAAAGATACTTGATAACGAAGATTAAACTTATTCAGAAATAACTATATATGTATTACAATATATTTTCTAAAACATTGAATGGCTATCAGTCAATGAAATAGTAATCTCAATCTTAATAAAATGAAAGACAACAGAGCAAAAAAGACATTTTGTTCAATTATAAATTGGCTTCACCAGCTTTACATCTGTCAAAAAACTGGATAGCGTGGCGAATCCACCCTTGACAACCTCAGGAGTGACAGTTAAGCTTGATTCTGTTATTCTACTGCTTAAATTGTCATCTTTAGTCAAGCCGTCACGTCTAACACCAGCCTTAACTTTAGACCAAAATTCCTCAATTGGGTTGAGGAATGGTGAGTATGGTGGAAGATAAACGCATTTATACCCACGTTCTTCAATCATCTTTCTAATGCCACTGTTTGTGTGTATTGGTGCATTATCCATTACTAAATAACAACCTAGTTTATAAAAAATGTGAGACCATGACTTTTTTTTAACAATAAATTCACTTGTAAGTTGTGCTTTCTTAATAAACATACCCTTCATATTATCAGCATCAAGAGTATCCATCAATCCAGCAATGAACTCTATGTAGTGCTCTGTTCCGCTTCCAACTCTTGCATTTACATCGGTAACCTCTTCGCTTGACCCATTATTTCTCTTTCTTTTCTTTGGACGAGGAACAGGTTGAGGTCTTCTCAAAGTCAAATCGAGAATACCACCATGATAAATAGCCCCAAAGATAGTAATAGATATACCTCTATTAGTGGGTATAACGGCCTTAGCAGGTGTTCCTATCTTTGATCTACCAAAATTACGACGAAGATGCATGTTAAATCCGGCTTCGTCAATAAACACACAATTTTTCATATAGTCCATGTTAAGATCCCTTTCCCATTCCTCAACCACCTGTTTCCTGAGGTTGATTACTCTAGGTGTGATTCTTACAGTGGGTAATTTTTCAAGTTTCTTGAATGTAACTGTACAATGGTTTACCAAGTGGTTATGTATTGCTGTAAGACTGACCGAAATGCTAAATTTCTCACAGAGTTCATCCCTAGCTTGCCAGAGCGTTGCAGTCACTCTTTCATCAAAGTAATCTATGAGAAATTTGGTGTGTTCTGGGAAAAGTTTTTTAGGAGCTCCTCCAGACTGAGGCTTTTTTCCAGGAAGAACTTTGTCTTCATCAAGTCGATACTGGCGGCAATAATGCTGAGCAGTTCGCACTGCAAAACCAAGCTCCAAACCAGCCTTTCTAGCTGAATAGCCACACAGAAATACCAGATCTATCAAACACTGTATCTTGTATGGTGTATAGGCGTTGTACGGTCCTCTAATTTTCGCATTGCTTGACTTTTTCTTTTCCTTTTGAACAATGTTGACTCGCTTTTCAACACTAGCATTTTCATCAATTTCCATTGCCTTAGGTATCGATTGATGAATCTTATAATAATTAAGGTCCAATAGTCTTCTTATAGGAGGCTCTATAGGAGGCATGTCAGTAGTAGAGTTTTGTGGTCCTGTATAGGCAATCCATTCCATGTCGACGATTTCAACTAATCCAGGAGTTGATTCTTCGATGGCTTCGGCCATGATCTCGTCATCGTTCACATTAAAGCAATAAAGGTATTCATGTAGGACATCCCAATTATACTCATTTACTGGAACATTAGTTCCACTGTTAACTTCAAAGGTAGTTAAAAATTGATCTGGTACATCGTTCAAGGTGGACATCGTAAAAAGCTTATTTGTTAAAAAATTTAATGGAAGTACGCAAAAAAGAAAATTACTGTGTGCAAAAAAAAAATTCCAAGTGCGCAAAAAAAAAAATTGTAGTGCGCAAAAGCAGTCTAAAAATCCAGTATAAAAATATTACCTGCAGAAAAAAAAAATATTATCCTTGAATATAAAAAACGTTTACCTCGAAATAAAAAAACACCATCCATGATTAATAAAACGCCATCCATGAATTCAAAAATAGCATCCATGATTTAAAAAACGTCATCCTTGAAATCAAAAACACTATCTTTGAATTCAAAAATAGCATCCACAATTTAAAAACGTCATCCTTGAAATCAAAAACACCATGGTCAACTTCTTCTGAAAAATCCTGTATTTTATTCCTACAGTTAGCTGATAATCTAGATAAAAGTCCGCGTTGATCAAGGTATAGCATATAAAGTAAACAATATTTTGCCGAAAATGATATATGAGTATAAGTTTTATTATGATAAAAAAATTACTGGTAATGAAAAGCATTGATAAAAATAATAAAAAAAAAAGTAAAGTGGGAAAGGGAAAAAGGAAAGTTAAAGAAGTAGACAGCAAAAAGAAATTGGGAGTATGGAAGAAAAAGGTGACTCTGTGTATAAAAAAAAATGGGGAATGAAGAGAAGAGAAAAGAAAAGAGAGGGTAGAGTATAATATATATACATCGGTAAAACTCAGAAAGATTAGTTAAGCTTAGAGAGGCCAAGAAAGGCTTAAAAAGGTTAAAAAGGTCAGAAAGCTACCTCTTATTCCTACAAATATATGGAAATCCTTTTTAAGCCTTTCTAAACAAATAGGGAACTTTTCTAGGATTACAAAGCTACTAGTAATATATGGCCATTTTGCGCGTCTATTTTATCCATCATTCACCAGAAACACAATAATAGCAATATAAACCCTTTAAAAGAGAGTCATAATAAACATTGATAAAAAAAAAAGAGGTATGAAGTACTATATTCATTTTCAATATACATTTCGTGCTTCATTTATTTTAAATTTGTTTGTTATTAAAAGTAACCGACATTCTTGTTGTTTCAAACTTAACCTACTATTCGCTTTTATGGTCCTAATCTACTCATCACTCCAATGTTCACCTAAAGCACGCAAAACACTCCAACCACCATCAGAGCTACTTTGCCGTGTCTCCCTTCGTATCATGTCTTGTACTTGAAACCAATTGACTCGACGTGAGCTTCGTGTATTATCATCAACTAATTGGTCGAATATAGTTTTATAAAATGATGTTTCACCGAAATCTCTCGCAGTTTCTTTTTCCAAATATAAAGGACATTGAGAAAACTTGGTCAATTTGTACAACAACTAATCATAGTATTGGACAATGAATCTCAGTAATCTATTTTAAAATGTTAAATCATATGCAAACACAACTTACGGCGACATAGATGAGAACAATTAGCTGCTTGGGAGTTGGAGCTGGAATCTCTTGTATGCGGCGGCCAGTGTGACCACCATCATTAAGGTAAACATATTTCATACAATCTACCAACATAGTATTTTGTAAAAGGGCACCTGTTGATAGGTAGTTTTCTCTCGCGAACCTATCAAATTAATTCAATCAGTAATAATCAGCATATTGACTTAATTATACTAAACACTTTTTATAATGAGTACTGAAAGAAACATACCGTGATTCTTCTGCTAGATACTCGAATCTTTTTGCCTTACTTCGCCGGATTTTTTCTGTTGGAAATATGTCCACAGGAGGTTCATACTTTTCATGAAGCCATTTTTGAACTTGTTGGTGTAACGTTGTTCTGCGTTCTTTTATATGTTTTGAGTACTATAGAAGAAAAAATATACTTAACTTAGGTGATAAAATAAAATAAATTATGAACCAAGAACCACCCATAATCATCCATACCAGCTGCACAGTTTCCGGGGTCACTGTGGCGAAGTCACTTTTTACATTGTGCAATCTTTTTAATAGATCCAAGCAAGATGCCCGTGCACCGTTTCCCCTTGGCCATGGATGTATAAAGTATGTATCTGGCGAGGCTGCATCGTAAAACGCTTCTGATCCACCAGGAACATCATCTATTCTAAGTTCACTATAGTATGTATAAGTTATATAATTATTTTATGTTGATTAGCACTTGGAAAATGTATTACAGGTAGCACCTGTAATTATTTTATTATTTACATTGTCCTAGGTTGATGTTTTTCTTGAGCACCGCTAGTTATAAATTTAGTGTTTATTTATCGTAAAGTGATTAGTAACATGCATTTGGTATTAGATAAAAAAAAACTTACTGATTATTAATACTTTCAAAGTCATCTTGTTTTATTTAACAAATTACAAGCAGTTAATCATCGTTTCACGAAAAAAAATGGGAATCATCAAAAGGGTATTCTATTACATCCTACTTACCTAAATCTCCATCCTGTTCATCGTCGTCAAGATTATCACTATTACGGGAACTTGGTCCGATATTCATTTTATTTCTTTTGGCTAACATGCGATCCAATACACCATTTACAAGTAATTCTTGAAATAGCATTTGGATTTCACTTTCCCGTTCATTTGGTTCATCTGACAGATCTTGTTCTTCAAAGTCTTCATCAGTTTCTCCTAAAAAAAAGAAATAATACAAATTAAGTTTAGTAACTCATATTCCGGAATATCCATACCTGGTGTGTGGTCTTGAAACTCTTGTAAATCAAGGTTAAATTCTTCATCATCATCTGAATCTATTTATTAATAAAAATCTTTAAAGGTCAGTTTTTTTTTTTAGATAAGTAAAAACAGTAAAATATAAATAAATCAAATGCACTAACCAGATGCATTATCAGGATCTGTGAAATCTGTATCTTCATCTGAACATATTAGAATAAAGTAGTTCCAGTATGAATGCTTTACAAGGGTTGCTCTTACGACTTTTATGGCTAAATACCATGTATTTGTTTATATGTACTTATTTCCTGAACATTATTTGTCTGATTGTCATTTATACATGTATTATTTTTGCTGCGCTCCATTTGCTGTTTGAATGCCATTTGTCGAGTTAAAATTGTGTTCTTTTTAGCTAAAGGGTTATGTGGCTGTTGACAAGTTATTTTTGGCTGAGAAGGCGTGTCTTTGATTGTTGTTGATTTTCTCTGTTGCTCTTTTTAATTGTTTATCTTTTGGTAGATGAGGTATATTATTATTATTTTTGGTTAACTTTGATGTATTACTTATTTTTTTGTGTAATCGCAACCGTTTAGCTAAGGGTAAACAGTGATTATTTTTAGAATTACAGTCTTTATAAATATAAAAGAACATCAACACCTACCAAGAGACAAAGGGTTTACATTTTCAAGTGGATCTAACGGCTGTTCCGCAGTCTCTGTTCTCTTTCTCTTTGGTGGCATGGTAGTTATATTAAAAAAAAAATTCGGGAGAAAAAGAGTTTGAAAGAGTAACTCAGCTCAAAAATCGCTTTATTGTCTTTGTTCCTTTTTTCTTGCCTCTGTCAAAAATGCTCAAATGTCCATACGCTTCATGTAAAAACCGTAGCTTTCGAACTGAAAAAGCAGTAAATGTGCATTTAAGCTCACATAAAGAGCCGTTACTGTTTACTTCATATATTATTTCGAATCAAATCGATGCCAATACACACCAAGAGGAAAATGCCGCGTCGTTCCTCGACGACGAGTACGACTATCATGTGAGCCTTCCTTTTTTTATTCTTATCATGTCTATTTCTTTTTTTTCGTCAACTAACGATTAAAAATAAAGGATGATTATGCAACCGACATGGACGATGATGGTCATTCTTCTTTTATAAAAACAAACTCTAATAATGACAAAAACGCCATGAGAAAATGTATGTATATATATAAGTCAATGATAATTAATATTAGTGAACTAAATATTGAATTATAGTAATGACCGTAACTGAAGTAGATATGGAAGATAGCAATGGTGGGAATGGTAGCAGTGGAAATAGTCTAAAATTAAATGGTATTGAATTACGATTTGCTCGAGCATCTTTATCAGTAAGATTATCTAAAGCAAAACATACACAGTAAGTTGAAGGTTTACAACAACAATATTAAACACAGGATGACTCACAAAAAAATGTAGATTTGCAGATATTATACAAGATGCTGCTGATTTGGTGTATAATACTGGTAAGCCTTTAAAAATCTCAACCCGTACACTTGATGGTCTCTTTGCAAAAATTAATACAGAATGTGACGGAGAATCAGTGGTAAGGCACTTTAACTTACTAGTTATTGTATTTGCTTTTTGTTTCAAAAACTAATAGCCTATATTAATAGTCTTTTTATGAGCATAACTTTGATATATCTGCTGTCCATGGAATTCCTAATAATTGTATTAAAGATTTTCGTGATTCATATGGAACCATTATTGTTTATCGAAATATCAAGGAACTTTGTGAGCTTTTGTTTAGTTATAAAGAGTTTTGGGAAGATACTATCCTGTTACCCGAAATCTGGGAAAGAGATGGTAAACGAGTGGTACAGGATATACACACAGCCAGATGGTGGAATCAGCTACAGATAAGAATATACTTTCAATAAATTATATATATTTAAAAGCTGTGCATCTGAACAATAATAATTTTTACTTCAGGCTGAACTTCCGCTTGGTGCCATCGTTTTGGCTCTACTTTTATCGTCAGATGAAACTGTAGTAAGTGGAAACAATCGAGCATTCACACACCCTTTATATCTTAAACTAGGTAACGATTTATCCAATACAGAAGACATTTCGTTTTATTGATTTATTTTTGGTTAATTAACTAAAAGCATTTATTATTTAATAGGAAACACACCCAAAGACATCCGCAACAAAGCAACAAACCGAGCTAGTCATGTATTAGCATACTTCCCAATTTTACATTGTCCAAATAATAACAACAAATTGAGGCAATCATGGTCAAACATTAAATGCTGCATTATTCATTACTGTTTACAAATTATCCTCGCATCATTTGCCGATAGAGCTCCTTATAGGTATCATATAACTTAATTTAGATGATATTGTTAAAATGGCACTAAACGTGGATCTTGTATCTTTAGCACAATCTCAATGACAGGCCCATATAATAAAATTTACCAAGTTGTACCGGCATTAGCTGGTTATATCGCGGATTTACCAGAGCAGTAAGTAATTACAATTTGATTTGTCGACAGTATAGCAATGTATTAACAAATGTTATGATTTATATAGACGATTAATGGCTGGAGTCAAGAGTGGTATGGCAACTTATACATGTCCACGATGTTGGACTGCCACAGCAGACTTCCATCTTCCCTACTACAACACGAAAAAAAGAAAAACAAACACTATAAAACAAATATGTGAATGTGGAATGAAACTCATTAAAGATGGAAAGGATGGATTAGTGAAACAACTATCGAAGAAATATTCAACACAGCTTGTGGATGTAAGTTTGATAAGTGTTATGCACAGTCTTTTTTTTTCTTTTCTTGAAAAAAAATGCCAGTAATTACTTATTAAAATTTTGAGTTATTTTAGAATGCTTTTGAAACTGTACCTCACTTTTCAATATTTGATAGTTTAGTCGTCGATACACTCCACCAACTTGGTGGAGCTTATACCCATCTTGTGGAATGCGTTCAAAGAATGTTGACTGAGGGAGATATTGAGGAAATTAACTCCAGGTAGTGATTCGGATGTGAACGTTAATATATCTTTTTATTTATTGTTTATAAATTGCAATACTTTTTATCGAATCAATAGAGCAAAGCATCTACCTCATTTCCGAGAACAAAGGACGTTTTCATCAGGATATATGCTTTGTAGCATTACCAGTCCAACATACATGGAATTAAGGCATCACCTATCAGTAAGTAGCATCTTTAATTTATACCTGAAAACTAAAAGAGAAAGAAACAAATCATGACAAATGTATACTTTATAGATCTTACTGTCTTTAATTCATGACAAGGTGTCATCACAGACGGTTCTCTGCCTACGGCACTTTATAGATTTCTTTTATCAAGCCACTTCTAAAGAACATTCTGGAGACACAATTCAAAAAATGAAAGATTCCCTTAAATTATATAATACGTATAGTCCAGCAATTGCTTTATATTCAAAGGTATTTTTTATATGTTTTGGTTTATATTTTTCCCTTGTTTTACATGGCTGCTTTTCTATAATATTAACAGCATTATATTTAGTCTAAATTGTGCTTTCCGAAAAACCATTCTCTATGGAAATATGCAAAAGACATTGAAATGCGTGGTGTAGTATCGTCATACTCTACTGAAGCTTCTGAAAACCAACATAAACAAGATGCAAAACAACCTGCAAAACGGACCAATTTTAATAGGACAGTTTTCACTGGACAGGTACCATTCATTTTTATTTTTATATTACAATTAATTTTACAATCATTACCTACAAAATTTTTACTTGATGATATTGAACTAAGATCTTGATTCAATTCTCTTTAACAAATGTGAATTCTATGGATCAATTTCTATGGGATATCAAATACGGGATATTTATACCTAAAGATGGGAAAATTTAAAACACGTTATGATGCTTTCTTTGATTCGTGTGATTTACAACAAATAGCGATGATCAAAACCAATATATGTAACAACCAAACTTCCTTACCATCCACAAAAATCTTAAGTGCTCCACTTGACAGAGGGAAGTTAGTCACGATTGAGAGCATTCAAAATCAAGAAGAGTTATTTGAAAAGCTGGAAGATCAAATTCGCATGTACCTCGATACAGATATTATGAAACGGCCTCACAGATGACGAAAAAAAAACTACCCTAAACTTACAAGTAGCTCGGTAAGTGTATAATCGTTATGGTAAGAATGGGGGTTTTATGTGTTCTTAATAAAAAAACTAATGAGTTTCAAAGATAAAAGTTTATACTGTATTAAAACTACAGAAAAAGGCAGATGATGATAATGATCTTTACACAGAAAAATTTCGGGCAAACAGAAATTTTAGAAACAATGAATGGCGAGATTTTGCCGAAATCGAAGGAGGCTATTACGGTCGTTTACTGCTATTTTTTGAAATGAAATTTATAAAAAATGACAAGACTGAACTAAATTTGGAGCTATGCCTGATCGAGCCCTACATTCCAGTAAAGGACCGCAATGGATACCACGTACCCCATATCATGGGAATGGAGGTATTGGAAAATATACCTGGGGGAATACATGATAAAGTAAAAGTTATATCCATTGATCAAATTATTCGACAAGTGCATATTGTCCCAGACCTAGCTACAAACAAAGATAAAGATGGTTATTATAGTCAGTATCTGTTGAATCATGATATCAATATATACAGTTGGTCTGAAAATGAAGGTGTATTATTAGACCCTGATGAAGATTTGATCACATGGGATGACGTGTTAAACAGTGAACCATTAGGTATATAATATCATCCTTCATTAAAATTATAGGTATAATGATGATCAAAGTATATAGGGTTTAGTTAAATATCATAGTATTTTTAGTCGATTGAAATTCTTTAGCTATCTTATTACCCAAATTCATTTATCGTTTTTAATAAAATTATATATTTGCTGACGTAACAATCAAATTTATGCATGGACTACGTATCATAAACTTTGCTCATAAAAAGCATCAAATAAGCTAGTATAAGAAAGGCTTATAGAATTAAATAGTAGATATATTTTAGCTTGTTAGAGCTTTTCTAAACTTTTTTAATCCTTTCTAATCCTTTCTATCTTCTTAATATCCTATATAGGTTATTTAGACTTTTCTATCATATTATTCTTTATTTCTAAACCTTCATAAATAGCTGTCATTTCACCGATGTATTTATATATAAATATATACGCGTGTATTATTTATATGTCGGGGTAAATTATAAATGAAATTTTTTTTTATTTTTTTTTATATTTCTTCCAACGTCTCTTCAATGAGTTGCTCTTCCAAGTTCCGTTCAACTGTTTCCGAATCGGCTGCTTTATCATTATTATTTTTTATTTTTTCTTGTTTCAGCTCTTCTTCAAAAACATTATTAAATTTACCACTATAGCCAGCCTTGAATCGAACCTATGAATCAATTAGGACAGATTCCTTCAAAGCATTGGGCTCCAATCTGTTTCATTGAGTCGGTATAAACAAGGCTGCCCGAGAGAAACAACGCTCACTTGGTACGGAGCTCGCTGGTACAGCTAAGTAGCGTCTTACCATTGCATATAGTGGTTGCGGTTTACCATCTTTCAATCCACCAGCAGCTTCCTCACGACCTTTCCAAAACTGTAACTTGTCCACTGCTGGCCTTTGTCTTTCTTCCAAGTATGCCGCCAATGCATCTTCCTCAATTGTTCGCGGCTTGTAGTCGCCATTATCAACGTCGATCGAAGTGTTCAACCGTTGCTGTTCTGACTCTGGCATATACTTAGCCCATTCATTTTCAACTTGTTGCTTGGCATTACGGATCCATTCTTCTGGCCAACCAACATATGACCACTAGGTAAAACGACAACGAGGGTCCAGTGCTTGGGAAATTGCATAAACCGGTTGGGTCGCCTTGCTGTAATATTTCTTAAGCTTTTCAAAAGCATGAGCAGCAGCCTCTTTAATACTTGGATGGGCCTACAAGGTAAATAAAAAGAGCAATGTATGAGATATTAAATTTTTTCATTAAAATAAACAGTGTATAATATTTGATATGAAACTTACTGTTGAATTACGTCTTGAATAGCGTGTTGTATGATGTTACTGCCTTGTTTATTGTTGGATATTTCTGAGCCGACATTTTCTTTTGGAAAGCAATAAACGGCGCGAAGAACTGTTGCAACTGGTCAATGAATTCCCAATCGTTATCAGACAAGAAATAATCTGAAAGCCCGTTTACATGCATCGTCATCTTGTTATACGCAACCCGTTGCTTATGTGCGATCCAAAGCATGTTGTACATTGAATCCCATCTAGTGCGTACATCCAAAGGAAGTTGGATCAGTTTTAATTTTCGTGTGGCATTTGTACAAAACTCGATATATTGTTTACGACGAGTAGGCGACGATCGAATAGCACGAATACCAGAACGCAGAGACTTAAGAATAGAAGCAGAAGCTATAGAATAATAATAACTATGTAAGTAAATAGTTGGGATCTTTTTTTCATTGGAATAAAGTTTTTTTTGTGGTTGAAATATTATTACTTACATTCTGTTTCTGTTGTATCATTATCATCACTGGAATCTGTATTTTCCGGAGCCTGGGCTTTTAATCCAGCAACAATTGCAGTTTGAACAACCAAATTGATTACATGGCCGATGCAAGAAATATGGTTATTTTCCGCCGAAAACACCTCTGAACCTAGGCTTGCTTCTAATTCTTTTACCATTGTCACCATATTGGACGCGTTGTCAGTTGTCAAGAAAAATGGCTTATTGTCAAGCTCAAATTCCTCGAGTAACCATTGTCGCCGCGAGATTTGTAACAGTATGGGATCCTTTCAATGGTTCAAAACCAATGGCTAATGACCGGAAAGACCATTCCTCATTGATCCAGTGTGCTGTAACTCCAAGAAACGAGTGTTTCATGTTGGACGTAGTCCAACCATCTGCAGTGTATGCCAAACAAGGCACGAGTTGGAGTTTTTCTTTTACTTGGACCTTAAGCTCATTGTAGTAATCAGACATATGGCGCTTAATAGTGGTGTCTGATGGCAGTTTCAGATCTTGTAATGAAGTAGCCGAATGCGCAATGTACAACAATCGTTGCAAGGTTGGTCGTTCGACTGCCGTGTACGGGGCGCGAGAAGCAATGAGATCGTCCATGATAGTTTGATAGAATATTTTTTTTGAAAACACTATGGTGGGTGCCTGTGGTGTCAAAAAAAGGTCCAACGAGCCAATACCATGAGAAATGGGACTTTCACCTTTTACAGGGGACGACACAGTGATAGAATGCTTGCTCTTCATATGGTTTAGCATGTTTGACGTAGATCCTTTCTTATCGGTCGTGGTGGGATGGTTGCAAATTCTACCAGTAACACTTTCCCATTAGCACCTGAATTCCTTTCTACCATCGTGCAGTTTCTTCATAATCATCCATTTGTTCTCCACCATCCAGTTTCTCTTGCGTTTGGGTCCAGTAGCTGTATCTGCTTCCATAATCACACTGCTGCTCTCTTGTGTATCTTGATCTACTGCCATAGATCCTTGACGAGATAATGCACGGGTAGTGCTTATTTCTGACAGCTGATCTTCATTATCCTAAAGGTATAATATTTAGAATTATTAGTATATTAATATATTGCTATTTTGAAATATGTTATATAGCATGTTATTTTCTTACAGAATTTTCCAAAAGGTATGACATGGCGGATGGTTGACGGGACAATGACATTGAAGATTCGGCATTATCGATATTATTATTGAATGACATATTGGATAAACGAAAAGGTAAAGTTAAGTAGAAGTGTGTGTGTGTTGTAGTTTGTAGATATAAAAAATTAATATGTGCTGTTATTATCGAAAGCTTGGCTATTTATATTAAAAATAAAATATATCAATCGATATGGAAATACATCAATATATGGATATTGTCTTCTCTATCTTTTTTTTTCTTTAATTACGGTGGATTGTGAAGATAATATCATGGAGATAATATCACAGTATAAGTTTTTTTTTGAATACGTTAATATGAATATCTATCATGCAGTTTCTATGTGAAAAATTATCTTATTGATTATTGGTCCATGAGAAGGGAATATCGTATTCTTTTGTACAACAGGGAATAGATATCATTGATCCGTGCTTTTTTTTTCTTTTTCAGGATTATCGTCTTGATTGGGAAATTGTATTATATGGAAGTCCGGCCTATTTCGGGTACTCCTTTTTTTTCACTGTTATCATGATAAACTAAACTCCATCTCGTAGCTTCATGAGCATTTTCTTTTGATAGACAACACTTCATTGATCGGGAACAAATTCACACACTTTGGTAAATTCTTTATTTTTTTTATCGCGCGTATCAAACTACCTAACTTTTCGTGAATGATCAAGCACATTTACGGTTTTGATAACCATATGATGACCTTTGGAACCTCTCGAATTCAATCTTTGATAACGATTCTTTTACCGGTTCGGGAACAAATCTCTTGATGTAACTATTATTACTTTATTTTCCAATAGAGCTTATCAAATATTACTACGACTTCTTGTGGGTGGAAATAACCTTCTTCATACTTTAATAACCATATGCTCACCGGAACTATTAACTGCTGATTTTTATTATCAATACACTTTGCTTCACTTAGGTACATATTATTATCTCTGACACAATCGATAATATTTAAGCTTTCACCATATACAATAATGGTAATTGATAAGTACTATTTCTTTTTCTAATAATATACATGCTTCCGAGTTGAATCACAGTTGCTATCATATTTTTTATTCTGTTTTTTATTTTTAAGTATATAGAGCTTATGATTTGATTTTGTCAACGATTGTAAAACAAGCAAGTTTTATGGATATAGGATAATAGATGAATTATTGTTATTGATATACACGCAATATTATCAATAAAGTATGATGTGGATGGTTTTGACTATGTAGTTATTTTTTTTATGTGTATTATTTTTTTTTCTTGGGTAATAATGTTAATATGAAATAATTATTTATAATGGGTTTATATGGGCTATTAAAGGAATCAGTTGTCATAACAACTCTTTTATTTTATTATGCTTTAACATCACTTCATATTTATGCAAGCATATATAAGAAAGAATCTTTTTTGATTTACGATATACATTATATTACACCAATAATAATAAGCTGAGCTTATTCTTTTTTATTTCCCTGCCCAAAAATTCTTTTTCTTTCTGTTATTATTGTTCACTTTTCTTTTCTCTTTTCAATTTTCGCCTTCTTACATCAACATACATACTCCATCCCTTGGTTCCTTCTGGATTTCAATATTTATTCTTACATCTACTGATCATTAACACATATAAATATATACACAAGCAATTAAATATCAGATTATTATAATAATCACAAAATTTTTTTTTATTATGACACCTTATTACAAACCTACACCAATTATAACGACGAACACATCTTTATCTATACGATTATGAATTTGGAGTTAGGGATCTTAGTACAATCCGGATTTATAAACCGATCCGTTTTTCATACGGATTGGATCAGATTTGGATTGTGTCTCAACGGATTCGGATCGGATTCGGATCATAATTCTACAATCCGGATTGTAAACGGATTGAGATCTATGGATCCGTCGGATTTTTCTGATCCGTCATTATAATTATAGAGTAATGGATCAAAGTTTTAACAATGCTGTGGTAAGGTATATATTCAA
>JAEPRB010000541.1:0-14323 GCA_016758965.1 Circinella minor
ACTTCACAAGTATATAATTATTGTAAATTTTAATTGTTCTTTGTGTTAGTATGATTCTCAATTGGCAAATGAAAGAGAAGGTGTATATACTTTTCGAGTGAATGGTATGATTAGTCATAGTATTGCATGGGCAATCCAACCAGCAGAGAATGTAGCACCTGGATTTGCGCAGTTTTATATTCATGATACTGAATCACAGATCCAATTGAGAAATGGTCTTTTTGACGGATTGGATCCTAAAACTTTGCGTTCTTTACAGATGATGATTAATCGTGATAATCCTTTATCCCAAGTATATCAAAGGGCAGGCGATCGTATCCAAGAAAGTCCTGACAGTGATTTTGCCATTGTGATCCACTCCAATCGGACACCTTCGCGTGGGCATTATGGGCAATATTTAGCGCCAGCTACTACTGAAATTGCTGCGATTCTTCCAAACCATGGTTCTGTTGGAGCATATCTTGATGTAGTTATAACACGTCGTGGTGGTGGATTAATGCGTATCAATGAGTTTCATCCTTTATATGATCCTACTCATTATGTGCTTATATTTCCATGTGGCGAACAAAGGTGGGTTGCACCATTGCCCAATAATCACCCAAATAATATATGTAAGAACAAACTTTTATATTTATATATATATATATTATACGTAAAGCTAATGTATATCTTACAATTTGTTTTATAATTAGCAAATGTTTCTAATGATGATGATGATGATGATGATGGTCATACAACACCTATGCGCTATTATGCATATTTACTCCACGATCGTGATAACTACTATATTGTATACTATCAGCGTTTATTTCACCAATTTGTCGTTGATATGTGGGTTAAAGTAGAACAGCATCGTCTTGAATACATTCGTAGAAATCAAACATCACTCTGTGCTGAAATGTTGGATGGCTTGGTTGATGCTATTGATGGTGAAATTGCTCGAAATGTTGGAAGGTCTGTTCTTCTTCCTTCCACATTTATTGGTGGTCCTAGAGACATGAATAGCAGATACCAAGATGCTATGGCAATTGTACGATGCTTTTCGAAACCAGACCTGTTTATCACCTTCACCTGCAACCCCTCCTGGATTGAAATTACCCGTGAATTAAAACCTGACCAGAGAGCTGTTGATCGTCCTGATTTAACTGCCAGAGTTTTTCATATGAAGGTACAATGATTTATTTGAAAGTTTATTTCTCTTAGAAAGCTTCCTGAACATATATCTTCGAGTCTTTTCTATACTTCTTTGTTATTTTGTTGAGAACGAGTCATTTATTGATATAATTATTTTCAAGCTCTATAATTATATATTACAAGTATTTGTTGACGTTGATATTGACTTTTTTGTTTTCTATGTAGCTTAATTCATTGATGGATGACTTTACTAAGAAACATGTACTTGGAACATGTGTGGCACATATCAGTGTTGTGGAGCATCAGAAACAGGGACTTCCGCATTGTCATATTCTTTTGATATTATCCTCTGATTGCAAACCCTCAGGTCCCAGCGATTATGATAACATCGTCTCAGCCGAAATACTTGACCCTGATCGTCACCCTGCTGCATATGCCACTGTTACTAGAAATATGATGCATGAGCCATGCGGTCCGGCGTATCCCAATTCACCTTGCATGGTAAACGGCCGCTGTTCCAAGCATTATCCAAAAGCATTTGCCCAGGAAACTACCGAAGCTGAAGTAGGGGGTTATCCAATATATAGACGACATAATGATGGCAGAACAGTAGATGTACGAAGAAGTAGAAACAGAGTTGCACTCGATAATACCTGGGTGGTGCCCCACAATCTTTATTTGACAACAAAGTATGATTCTCATATAAATGTTGAGATATGTAATAATGTCCGCGCTGTCAAGTATCTCTATAAGTATGTATTCAAAGGACATGATCGTGCGTTAATGTCTATGCGTCGTCGCCGGAATAATGATAGTTCCGCTACTGCTATTGCTACTGTTGATAATGAAGATGATGGAGATGATATTGATGAAACAACCTTATATCAAGACGCTCGGTATGTATCTGCATCGGAATCTTTTTGGCGTTTGTTTGGTTTTTCATTGCACTCAAGAGCACCCTTTGTACAATCTTTATCTATTCATTTACCTGGAAAAAAAAACGTGTACTATCGCCCTAATCAAACTGTACAAGAAGTGATTGAGCGTGCAGAACAAAAACTCTCGACCCTAGAGGCATACTTTGAATTAAATCGGTATGTAATTCTTTGTTGTTCTATTAAGATATACGTTTTTCTTACTTCTTTCTAATCACCAACACTTTTTATTACCTTTATTATTTTTTAAGCACTGATCCCACTGCACAAGAATTATGCTATCATCAAATACCATCACAATATTCTTGGAATACAAGTGGTACCCATAATTATTGGAGTCCACGAACTCGATCCAAAGCTGCTGTTGGTCGGGTAGTATTTGTGTCGCCTGGTGATATGGAACGATTCTCTTTACATCTTTTGCTATATAATGTTCCTGGCGCACAAAGTTATAATGATTTACTGCGTTACAATGGTCGTGAATATGAATTATTTCAAGAAGCGGCTGCAGCACGTTTGTTGTTGGAAAGTGATGAAGAATATGATCTTTGTCTTGCAGAAGCAATATCGGTTGTAACATCCATCCCTCAACTTCGTCGTCTTTTTGTTACTTTACTTTTATTCGCAAACCCATCCAACCCTAGTGCTTTGTGGCAAAAATATGGCGACCATCTTTCGGAAGACTATCAGCATCGATATCGTGTAAATGATTTGGAACCTGACGTTGCACGCTGTAATGCTCAGGCAATTACTGATATTAATAATCTTCTTCTGGATCAAAATAGTTCTCTTTCACAATTCCCAACACTCCCTCCTCTACCCGATCTTTCTTCTTTTGAAAATGAAATACCTGAACATCCACAGCAGGTAGAAGCTGAAAACACTGAAGATCTCGCCCAAGTAGCAGAAGATTCTATTAGAAGCCTTAATGCTGATCAACGTGCTGTATTCGATGCAGTAACAGCTGCTGTCGATGATCCTACTATCGAGCAACGCGCCTTCTTTTTGGATGGTCAAGGTGGGAGTGGTAAAACGTTTCTTTATAATACTCTCCTTGCCCACGTTCATTCTCAAAACAAGTCTGCAATTGCTGTTGCTTCTACTGGTGTTGCTGCTTTGTTACTTCAACGAGGTGCAACAGCACACTCAATATTTAAAATTCCTGTTGAAAATTTAGACGATTCATCTACATGTTCAATTAGTTTGCAAAGTGAAAGGGCGCAAGCCATTCGCGATGCTTCTTTAATTGTTTGGGATGAAGTGCCAATGATTCATCGTCATGCTGTTGAGGCTGTAAATCGTACACTCCAGGATATCATGGGTGCTACCGATCCTTCACTACAAAACGCCCTTTTTGGTAACAAAGTGATAGTTTTTGGTGGTGACTTTCGACAAACCCTTCCTGTTGTCAAAAGAGGAAGTAGAAGTGACTGTGTCAATGCAAGTTTTGTTCGTTCGCCTTTATGGAATTCAATTCGTACTTTTCGTTTAACAATCAACATGCGATTACAAAACCTTGACGATAACAATGAACATTCCGAACGTCAACGACAATTTGCGCGAGATTTACTTCAAATCGGCGACGGTCAAATGGCTTCAGGTACTTTACTTTTTGAACAAAAAAATACATATAAATAAAACCCAAGAGGATGGCTTTTAATACTAATTTTCATTTTATAGTTCGTCCAAACTCAGATTATATTTTTCTTGATCTCGAACGGTGCATAAGAGGTACAAATATAAATAATCTTTTGGATGTAATCTACCCAAATTTAGACAGTCATACAACACCCGACCCACAGTATTTTGCACAAAGGGCAATATTATCACCAAAAAACGCTGTAGTAGATATCATTAATGATGTCGCTACTGGTCGTTTTCCAGGCGAATGCCGTGAATATTTGAGTGCAGACACCGTCCCTGGCGAAGAATATGCCAACCAAATCCCTACTGAATTTTTAAACACATTGTCTATTTCAGGTAACAAGTATTTCTGTTGAGCTTCCCCATGAATTCATGCCAGCACTAATATGTTCGTTTACTGCGTTCTATTTATATTATATATTACTCATTATTTTATTCGGATATCATTATCATTATATTATGTTTTCGTTTAAACTAAATAGGGTTCCCACCTCATCGACTTCATCTAAAAATCAACCAACCTGTCATCCTTCTCCGTAACTTGAATCCAGCAGAGGGTCTTTGTAATGGAACAAAACTAATTTGCAGAAACCTACACACACATCTCATAGAAGCCGAAATTATAACTGGCAGTCATGCTGGCAATCGTGTCCATATACCACGTGTTAAGCTTATCAGCTCTTCACAATCTTCTGGATTACCATGCGAAATATCTCAGAAACAATTTCCACTTAAACCTGCTTTCTGTCTTAGTATAAACAAGTCGCAAGGTCAAACATTAACACACGTTGGTGTTTATCTTCCTGATCCAGTGTTTTCGCATGGTCAGTTATATGTCGCATTTTCACGCGTTACCGATTACAGAAACTTGCATATAATGGCTGAATGGGATAGACAAGCTGATCGCACTATTACAAAAAATGTTGTATATCCTGAAATATTCTCTCCATCACCTCTTCCGCCTCCTTCAATTTCATAACTTCTTTACATATATGATCAATTTATCTTAAACAACCAGCATCTTCTTAATAACCTTACTTCTACAAAACTTCAATAAAATCACCTTACTTTTAATAACTTTTATATATTTTTTCTTTTTTATCAATAAAATTCTATCCCATCTTAAAGACAACTTATTACTATAATAATGCAGTTTATTTTTTATTTGACTGGACCCACAAAACAATTATACAGCCTTGGGCATCGTCGCTACTAGGCGCGAAGCGCCTTTTTGGGGGGTCAAGGGGGGTTTACCCCCCTTGCGACGTGTTTTCCATTGAATGACCTGAAGCGAAGCGAGGCAGGCAAACGCTAGTCTATACTACTAAAAATTTAGATTTTTATAAAACCTATAAAAAGAAATTCAAACATTACAACCCCGACCTGTTGCTATAATCCACTCTTAATATCTTACATAAGGTATATCGTACCCTCCAATATAGCTTTGAATGTGTACTCACCGGGGGTTTGGGGGCTTGCCCCCAATGAGGGGGTCAGGGGGGTAAAAACCCCCTTGCGACGTGGACCCATTGAATAACACGAAGCGAAGCGAAGTGGCTCATTCAGTTGAGCGAAGCGAGACAGGGACTGCTAGTCTATTATATTAAAATCACACAGAAGTTATAGCTAACTCACAAAAAAGGAAACTTTTCAAGCTGCGCCCCCTTTTTTTATTTTTTTTTCTTTTTTATTTGAACATTGAATATTACTCTTCGTTTACCCAAGAAACTTTTTTTTTGTTCACTTACCTAAATCTTAACATGTCTATGTCTACTGTCATCTGCCCATCTTGCAATCAACCCAGCCATCTTCGTCGGAGTCATAGAGACTGTTTGAATAATCCACGTCGACTTGCTACCAGAGCCCAAAATGAAGCTGTTTTTATTGAGGAGCGTGAACGACATGCCAATATTGAAGTTGAATCTGAGAGCGTGAATTCTGTTGAGGAATCTGCTGTTCAATCTGATGAGCCACGTTGCCATTCCTGTGGTGAGTATGGGCATTCGCGTCGCTCTAATCGTACTTGCCATTTGAATCCTGCTAATAATGGGAATGAGTTGGATAATGAAAACACTAATATAAGTGTCAATGTAAGTGTCCACGTGTCTCATGGTCCACAATATATTTCTTTACCAGAATTTCAGATAACGATATAATTTGAGCTATAACTCCTGTCTATGTAATATAAATAGAAAAATTGTGCAAGAATTAGTCGCAATATAATTCCTGAGAGACATTCACTTGGTAGGATGGATCAGCAATGTTCTCATTGTCATGCATATATGTGGATTGAGGAACGTGCTTCTCACAGCTCTGTTAGAAACCCTGTATCCAATCTTTGCTGCCATCAGGGTCGTGTACAGCTTCCGCAACTTAGAAGAACACCTGTAGAAATTTCTACTTTGCTGCGCGGTTCTGGTGATAGATCCAATGAGTTTCATAAAAATATTCGTGCTTATAACAGTGCTCTAAGCTTCACGTCACTTGGCGTCAACGTTGACCAATCTGTGGCGAATTCTCGAAATGGTGCTTATAACTTTCGTATTCATAGTGCTGTTCATCATCACATAGGATCACTCTTTCCAAATAATAACACAGCCACACCAGCATTCGCGCAAATTTATGTTCATGATCCTACTACTGAACTTCAAAACCGTCAAGCCATTGCAGGTACCTCATTAAACGCTGAGACACTGCAACAACTTCAAAATATAATGCACCGAGTGAATCCCTTTGTCCAATCATTTAAGCAAATGGCAGAAATTTCTTGCAATGGAGAGTTGGAATCAGTGCAAATGATCATCAGAGCAGAAGGTACTCCAGATGCGCGTAGATATAATAGACCTACTGAATCAGAGATTGGTGTTCTTATCGTAGAAAATAATGGCGAAAGTGTTAGTAATCGTGATATTGTTGTGAGGACCAGATCTGATTCGCTTCAACACATTAATGAGGTACACCGCCACTATGATGCACTCCATTATGTATTAATTTTTCCTGAAGGTATGATGCAGCAAAATTTGTATGTGAAATGTTTACTCTATGCATTATATTAACTGTTAAAATTAGGTGATGAAGGTTGGGCTATTATGTCCCGTTCTAATAATGAAACCATCACAGTAATGCAATGGTATAAGTACCGTTTTATGTTCAGGGGAAATAACGATGAAAATGAGTTACACTACTTTGGAAAACTTTCCCAGCAATATATTGTGGATATGTATGCAAAAATGGAGTCTAATCGCCTGCTGTATATTCGCTTAAACCAATCACGATTACGTTCTGACCTCTATAGTAATGTTGCTGATGCTGTTCTTTTGGGTGATAATGATATGAGTAATGTTGGTTGTCGATACATTTTACCTTCTTCTTTTAGTGGCTCTCCTCGACACATGCAACAGTTATATCAAGATGCAATGAGCATAGTTCGTCGATTTAGAAAGCCTGATTTATTCATCACATTTACCTGTAATCCAAGCTGGCCAGAAATCCAAAATGCTCTTTTGCCAGGCCAATCAGCTCCCGACCGTCCTGATATTACTTCTCGAATTTTCCGCCTAAAACTTAAGCAATTGATGCATGATCTCACAAAGGATATGGTACTTGGTACTGTTGTAGGCCATGTGCATACTGTCAAGTTTCAAAAACGAGGTTTACCACATGCTCACATTCTTTTAATTCTTGCTTCAGAGGATAAACCACTTACACAGGAACAGTGTGATGATATTGTTTCAGCCGAGTTACCTGATGCTCAACTTTATCCTTCTGCACGGGCCACTGTTGTGCGTCATATAATACATGGTCCTTGCGGTCTCCTTAATCCCACGTCAGTGTGTATGGATGCTGGCGCGTGTAAAAAGCGTTATCCTAAGCAATTTACTCCTGAAACTGTGTTGAATAAAGATGGATATCCTGCATATCGTAGACGAAATAATCAAGATACTATAGTAAAACAAAGAGTTACTCTTGATAATCGTTGGGTTGTGCCACATAATGTATATCTCTGTGCGAAGTACGATGCCCATATCAATGTTGAAATATGCACATCAATTCATTCAGTTAAATATGTATATAAATATGTATATAAAGGGCATGATCGTGCTTCTTTGGAAATGACTCAACATCATCCACGACAAAACAATGATAATGCAAGAAATAATAATGATGAGTTTGATGAGATTCGTTCATATCTGGATGCTCGATATGTATCGGCATCAGAAGGATGCTGGCATTTTTTCTCTTTCAACTTACATCAAGAATTTCTAAATCATCAACGTTTAGCTGTTCACCTTCCAGATGAGCAATATGTGCAGTTTAACGAGGAAGAAAATCCTATTATTGTTACAGACCGTGCACATGAAACAACACTAACTGCTTGGTTTTTAATCAATGCTGAAGACGCTGCTGCAAGAGCCGTTTTATATCCTAATTTTCCTGAAAATTATGTGTTTGTCAAATTCACTCAATGTTGGAAAATTCGTGAGCATGGGCATGGTGGCACCATAGGTCGCATTTATGCAGTTTCACCATGTGATGTTGAAAAGTATCATCTTTGAATGCTTTTGTATCATGTTCCAGGTGCGAGCCACTTTGAAGATTTGCGTACAGTTGATGGTGAACTTTTACCAACATTCCAGGCTGCTGCCCGGCGGCGTGGAATTGTTACTAACTAAGAAGAGTGGGATATATGCTTACAACAAGCCTCACTCTATGAAATGCCTTCTGCTCTGCGCCAATTATTTGCCATCATACTAGCTTTTTGTAACCCTTCTAATCCATATTTATTATGGGAAACTCATCGAAATGTACTCTCCGAAGATTTTCTTCATGCAGCACGAAATGAACTAAACAATCCTAACTTAGAACCAAGTGATGCCATCTATAATCAAACGCTTCTTGCAATTGAAAATATTATGGTTGAACTCTCTTCATCCCTGGCACAATTTGATGGCTTTGTTTTACCTCAAGATCCACAAACTAATGCTGCACAACCTGAACCCCGAGTTTTCCAATTACATAGACAAATTGCAAGACAGCTTGAACTAACTCCTGTTACTCCACGAGTTTTCAACAATGACCAACAGGCAACATATAATGCAATCATTACCTCTTTATCAATGCCATAAACTGAACCAAAGCTCCACTTTATTGATGGTTCTGGTGGTACTGGTAAAACGTACATTTTCAATGCAATTCTTGAACATGTACGAAGACAAGGTAACATTGCCCTTGCTGTTGCAACCAGTAGAACAGCAGCACTTTTGTTGGATGGTAGATGTACAGCCCACAGCACATTTGCAATCCCCCTTAATGTTCATGAAGACACATACTGTTCTTTCACACCAAGGTCAGACAAAGGAAGGCTACTTCTTGAGGCCTAACTTATTATTTGGGATGAGGCATCAATGGTCAGTAAAGACACCATTCATGCTGTTGATCGTACTTTAAGGAATTTAATGCGCCATCGAGATAATGCATTAGAACATGTTCCATTTGGTGGCAAAATTGTTGTATTCGGTGGAGACTTTCGTCAGGTAGTCATTTTAATTATTGGTATCAATATTTAGGTTAGAAGCTTTTTTACATATACAAATTTATATACTAATGAAGAACATATCATATGTATTAGGTTTTACCTGTAATTCGAAATGGTACTAGAGCCCAAATTGTAAATCAATCTTTAAATCGAGCAAATTTCTGGAATCAAGTTACAATACATCACTTACGAACAAATATGCGAGTACAACAAGCAAGAAATGTAAATGATGCTAATACATTACGTGAATTTTCAGAGTATTTGTTACGCATTGGTGATGGTACTGAAGATAGAGTGCACGTTCAAGATAGTATGATATTACCTGGATTTAATCTCTATACCTTAATCAATACTGTCTATAGGGATATGTTATCAACACCACCTACAAATGACCATTTAACAAGTCGTGCAATTCTTACACCAAAAAACAAATATGTCACTGATATCAACAATTTGATCATTGAGCAGCTATTTCCTGGTGGGAATATTGAAGAGTTCTTAAGTGCAGATTCTATGGCTAATCCTGAAGATCAGCTTAGTTATCCTGCCGAATTATTAAATGAGCTAAATCCCTCCAGCTTACCACCTCATAGACTAAAGTTGAAACCAGGATGTCCAGTTATGCTCCTTCGCAACCTAAACCCATCTAAAGGGCTATGCAATGGTATACGGTTGATTTGCAGGTCATTTCGCCGGTATGTTATTGAAGCCGAAATAGTAACTGGGTCACATGCTGGTGACATTGTTCTTATCCCACGCATTACCCTTACACCTACAAACTCTGATTCCCCAATTCAGTTTTCACGAACACAATTCCCGATTCGTTTAGCATTTGCAATGACCATCAATAAAGCGCAAGGGCAAACAATGGATCAAGTTGGATTATATTTACCAGAACATCCCTTTGCACATGGTTTGCTTTATGTTGCAATGTCACGCGTTCGTACTCCAACATCTATTCATATCACTTTAGATCGTGATAACTCATCAATCAATGGATTACCAGGATTCTATACACGTAATGTAGTTTATCGTGAAGTTCTACTTTAACATTTTTTATAAACACACACACATATATACACATACATAGCTTCTGTCTATAAAAAGCAATCTAACCTCCATATTCTTATCTTTCATTCCCTTATAATCTATTTTTTCTCTTAAACACATTTTTATTAAATTATTCCATTATTACTTTCAAAACATTATAATACCTCACTTTAATTTTTTTTATATAAATATTTAATCCAATAATTTTTTTCAAACTATCTACACAATAATTCATTTTTTTTTCTATTGATATCTGATATATTTTTTATTTCAAGAAGTATTATACAGCCTTGAATATCGTTGCTACCAGGCGCGAAGCGCCTTTTGAGGGTCAAAGGGGGGGAATCCCCCTTTGCGACGTGAACCACTAAATGACCCAAAGCGAAGCGAAGGGGCTCATTTATCTGAGCGAAGCGAGGAAGGGTCGCTAGTATATATTATTATTAATAACCGTTCTAATTTTTTACCTCCATTTGTTTGTCCTCATCTTATTTAAACAAAACATTATATATTCACAAATGCTTATTCTAGTTTTATCATCTTATTATGTATTTTTAAAATGGCCATATATTAAATGAGAATTAACAAAAGAATTTTTTTATAACTATAATGCTGACTTAGCGTTTTTTTTCTCTCTGCTATGACGCGAAATTTCTATCTCTGTGACGTATATCTGACTTTCAATAAAGATAAAAAATGGGGGGGAGAACACTTTGACCCCATATCCCATCTAAGGCCGAATAAGTATTTTGTTGATTTTGGGATAATCTTAGTGAAATCATCATTGGAGCATATTTTATTTATTTCTTTTATTATTGTTTTATTTATTTCTACCTTTACCGTTTACTATACACAACCATTAACTTCTCTGAACCCTACATCTATTTATTTATTTTTATCACCTTTCTCTATTTCTTATTTTATTTCTATTTTATTTTTACCTTTTCGTCAATTTTACACATAACACTAAGAACCACATGTCAATTTTGACACATTGTGTGGTGGGTTTCCTGGCCTCACCCACTTAACAACAAAAGTCTAGACCAGAAATTTCTTTTCAGACTGTTATTAGCTTAGAGGGGAAATTTATTATTCTTCTATAGTCAAGCATATTATTCCCTTTTTTGGCTGTTAGCCGGTGCCTTAGGGTTTTTCGTGCAATCACAGCCAGTCGTTAATGTGCAGAAGTAAAAGTTAATATGTGGAATTAAAGAATTTGGCTATTGCCATTAGCTGAAGTTGTTAGTTAAAGTACTGTAGCCAGTTAGATGTTTTTATATTAAAAATATAAGTAGATATATTTATTCAGCTACAACAGATGCTTATATATTTTTATAGTGAGTACCAATAATATTATCGTATATTACAACGTAATTGTTTATTAAGATAACTCAAGTTCTTTTGAGATAATATATGTTAAGCGATAATAATTTTAATATAATCAAATCTAGTACAGAGATATTATGTCTGTATATATTGAGTCTTTATAATGTGAATTCAGTTGTTATTAAATTCAAATACTACTTTAATATGTAGTCTGTTATATCAATCGAAATTAATAAAATAAAGAGACAGTAATAAGTCAACGAGACCCAAAAGAACCATAATTGAACTCCAGTTTATTATAATAAAGTATTATCACTATTTATATTAAATTCTAATCAATGGACGGGTATATCAATATGCGTGTATGAAACAATGATAGTCTTCCGATTTGTTAATGACGATGAATAATGACAATGGTATATGTGAACATTATATCCTATACGTTTTGCCGTTGATAAAATAATATATCAACGCAGCTGTCAAATAGTATCAATAAAGAAGACGGACTTCTTTAATATTAAGAGTCATTGAAACATACCGTAAAAATACCAAAATGTCAGTGAAACATATTTGAAGTATGCTGTATTTAAATATATATTATTAAATGACTGTTATTATGAAGCCATTGTACGTTGGATACAACATAGTCAACAAATAAATATATAAAATAAATAAAATAAGGACTTAAAGATAATCTCTTAGTTAAAATAAAATAAATAAAACAACCCAATATACGGTGTTGAGTGATCAATAGAAGAATGATTTTAAAATAAAGATTGATTGAATAACTGATTGATGATTTTTATTTGGTTTAAAAAAGTTGGGGTTTATATATCTTTTACAAATGTTCCGCAGTAACTTTCTATTGTTACGCAGCTAAATCTGCAGCAACTGTTTAATGTCGCGCAGTTATTACATGTGATTATTTAATTTATAATTTGGGGGGATAATTATATAGTTGTTGTACAATCGGTTGATTCATGAAAAAAGGTAATAGAAATGAGAATATTCTTATATGAATAAATATTCAGAATATTCGTGTATAAAAATAGAAAATAGGAAAAGTTGTTTATGTAAGGGTTACAGTACAGAGAAAATTTGCATAAGAAGCACCAAGCAAACAAATAATAAATATTGATTGTTGCCCTTAAAACTGCATACGGGTGTTTCTTTTCAACACTTTCTTTATTTTATTTTTTAACAATGGGTCGTTCAAAAAGGTCTTTGAATCAAAAAAGCCTAAAAACAATGTTCAGTCAAGGACGTTATATTACTGAAGGTCATTATTATAATTATAAAGTATCTACCTTGCCTAGAAAATTAAAGTCATAGTATTTTTTTTAAAATTAGGTGGTTCTTCAACAAACCCAGCAGGACCTCATCAGAATGAGAGCCATTATTCATGAATAATAGAAAACAAATCAATGCCTCATCAAGGTTCAACTATAATAGTAGCAGATAGCAATGATGATAGCAATAACAATACTAATAATAATAATAATGACAATAATAACAATAATAAATAGAAAAAAACGTTTATGGATGAATATTTTGATATGCTACCAAAACAGCTATCAGATGAGATGACTGCTTTAAATATTGGTTTTCCTAATTGCTACAAAAATAATACTTTTTGAGTCTATCCCGAATCACCTTATCTTTCACAACATGCTTTTGAGAAAAAAAACATGACACAAAAACCAAGTCCACTCAAATTGTATAAACCACATCTTCTTGTCCCCAACCGAAACATTGATTGCCCAACTTGTCCAGCGACACTTAAAAGCAAGCATTTACAAGCACAAGGATAGGCCACAACTCCAGTTGCTCGATATATATGTGATTTGACTAATAACTTTTATGTAATGTCATACCATTATAAATGTCCTCGATGTTTCAATGAAAAAGGCCAACCTGGAAAAACATTTGCTGGTCATGATCAAGAGCTTATGAAAAAATCTCTTCCTGAATCCCTAGTACTCGAGTTTCCAGCTATATTGACTCATAGCTCAGCAATTTCCAATGATATAATGGATATCATGCAGAGTTGCTTTAGTAATGGGATGGGATCAACACCATTTACTAATATGCTTATGATGTTTACATACAAAAAGACACAACAACATTATCAAATTTATATTTATATTAGTTCGGGAAGAGTCACAAAAACTACAAGAAAAAAATAACACTCATTCAATTACAAAATATATTTCCACTACAACAAAACACCAATTCCAAAAAACATTCTCAGCATTTAATAATAAAAACCAGTATGCAGGCTTTATCCCAAGTTCTAAATACTTATCCAAGTGCTTTGAAGAGTTTGTGGAAATCCACAGAAAAGAATATGACCAACATACTACTACTCAACCAGCAACAGTATTAACAGTCGATCATTGCTATAAGGTTTTGTGGTGAACTACCATAATAACACATATTTTCCATCTATTCATGAATAATCGGTCAAACATCATTCCGTCAAGGATAAAAGATATAACCAATTAAACACTATTATTTATTTTGATTCGTTCTTATTATTAATCCGTATAATAAAGGAACATCAAAGAAAGAACACTGCAAAAAAGAGGGGGTATTATAATTGTGATACCCTATTGAGATCCTATTGAAATCCTATTGAGATTCTATTGATTTTCCTGCTGCTATTAGGATCTCAGCTGTTGATACCTCAGGTGCACAT
>JAEPRB010000542.1:0-14267 GCA_016758965.1 Circinella minor
CATATGATGACCTTTGGAACCTCTCAAATTCAATCTTTGATAACGATTCTTTTACCAGTTCGGGAACAAATCTCTTGATGTAACTATTATTACTTTATTTTCCAATAGAGCTTATCAAATATTACTATGACTTCTTGTGGGTGGAAATAACCTTCTTCATACTTTAATAACCATATGCTCTCACTGGAACTATTAACTGCTGATTTTTATTATCAATACACTTTGCTTCACTTAGGTACATATTATTATCTCTGACACAATCGATAATATTCAAGCTTTCACCATATACAATAATGGTAACTGATAAGTACCATTTCTTTTTTCTAATAATATACATGCTTCCGAGTTGAATCACAGTTGCTATCATATTTTTTATTCTGTTTTTTATTTTTAAGTATATAGAGCTTATGATTTGATTTTGTCAATGATTGTAAAACAAACATGTGTTATGGATATAGGATAATAGATGAAATTATTGTTATTGATATATACGGATGAAGGTATTTGGAAGAGGGGTTGTTTATCCAATATTATCAATAAAGTATGATGTGGATGGTTTTGACTATGTAGTTATTTTTTTTTCTTGGGTAATAATGTTAATATGAAATAATTATTTATAATGGGTTTATATGGGCTATTAAAGGAATCAGTTGTCATAACAACCCTTTTATTTTATTACGCTTTAACATCACTTCATATTTATGCAAGCATATATAAGAAAGAATCTTTTTTGATTTACGATATACATTATATTACACCAATAATAATAAGCTGAGCTTATTCTTTTTTATTTCCCTGCCCAAAAATTCTTTTTCTTTCTGTTATTATTGTTCACTTTTCTTTTCTCTTTTTACTTTTCGCCTTCTTACATCAACATACATACTCCATCCCTTGGTTCCTTCTGGATTTCAATATTTATTCTTACATCTACTGATTATTAACACATATAAATATATACACAAGTAATTAAATACCAGATTATTATAATAATCACAAAAAATTTTTTATTATGACACCTTATTACAAACCTACACCAATTATAATGACGAACACATCTTTATCTATACGATTATGAATTTGGAGTTCACAAATCTATTTTATTCTTGCTCATCACTGAAATACTATTCATCTTTACATAACACCCAGTATTCTTCTATACTGTATGACATTGCACCACTTGATTAATGAAACTATGTTACTTTTATTCTTATTTTAACATAGCGAAAATACTGTACATATTGCTTCCTTGGATCACTTTCAATATGGCTTCACCACAACATACAGAATATATAGAGAAACGTATATAATTATTCAAAATTTAAATTATTTTACATTTTTATTTATTTAAAACCACTTTTTTATTATATTTTCACAAAAAATTATAATCATATAATCATTTTTGATTTAAATTTTATAATTTACTTAATATAATATTTATATTTTTATATAACATTTATAATTTTTTATTAATTTTAAACTCCACAATTCTATAAATAGTAATTTTATATTTATATTATTATATATTTCCTTTTTTAGCTATAAATTAATTTCTAATTATAGATGTTTATACACCCTTAATATACTACCCATTTATTATATGTTTCTCATACATTATTTTGTTGATATATTTATGGTATTCCCTATTTATTGATCACTTACAATGATAATAACGATAATTATTACCATTATTACTTTTAATAGTATCCATGCTTCTGTTTTTAGATTTTCTTTGTAATTATTGATAAAGGGTCGGTTATATTAATAGCAATGGGTTAGCTTATCTCTTTTTTTTTAAACATTAGAAAACGATTGTTTGGCAACTACTATAAGGATAAGAGGATGGAAACAATATATAAATTATTGTTAGAATTAGTTGAATTATTAGGGATAATGAGAAATATGATAATAAAAATAAAAACAACAACTTATTACTATCATCTATAACAAATGTTGTTGCAAAAACGGAATATTATGTGATATAAGCAATACAAAAACGATATGATGACTAGGATTCGGCATTTCTGGGATTAGGTTAAATAATGAGTATAGATCTAAAAGTTTTAAGGGATCTCCCAAATGAATCAACTACTTTCTCCAATATTTATAATTTACTACTTTCAATTAACTAAAATTATTACTCGCTTTTTCAATGCAGTACTTTGATATTCTTTTGAAACAACTTTTTTTTTAAAAAAAAAAAACCCAAAAACATGAACACTTGCAGATAGAGCGGATAGTCGGATCGGATACCATACCTATCCGCATCCGCATCCGCAAATGTCTATCCATATCCGCTCTTGCGGATGCGGATCGGATGCGCGGATAGCGGATAAGATGAATAACCCTAGATCCTAGCGCCGCCTAATGTCAGCGTGGAATGCAAACGTCCCCCTACCCAGGGAATGTAAAAATATATGTTAAGTTGGGTAACGCATTCAAGGCTATATCTCAGGTTCCAAGCCAGCTAGATAAAAATGAATTTCAGATTTGAAATAAGCGCCCAATGTTAGGTTAGAAAATATATATTTCATAAATATAATTAAAGTTTTTTTCTAAAATTATTCAATAAATTAGATGACTTAGTCATATTTTGCGAAGTCTAAAAAACACCTACCTTTTAATTCCTTATTGCTCCGCACTAAGTTTGAACTATTAAATAAAATGTATATCACTGAAATTAGAATTTTTCTGGCTTTCAAATAATATAATTTATATTCAGATTCATTGAAAATTAAGTGCAGCTGATCCTTAAGCTCTGCTGCGCAGACCTTAAGAATCAGCCCTTGGATTCTTCTATAATAAAACCTTCTTTTCCAACATGGTGTCCCAGTACCGAAAGATTATCATATCGGAACATGCATTTCTTCTGAGACAAAGATAAATTAATTTTTTCAGCCATGGCTAAAACTGACTTAACATGTTGTAGATGCAATTCCCATGAATTACTAAATATCATAATGTCGTCAACAAAAATAATACAATAATCAAACAGCGCTGAATGAAAACAATCATCCATTATTGATTGCCATACTCCAGGGCTAGTTCGCATGCCCATCACCAAACGACACCACCTTTTCTGACTAGAGGAGGTTACAAAACCGGTAAGGTCCCGCGATTTCTCTGCTATAGGCAATTGCCAATAGCCCTTCATGGCGTCCATAACGGTGAAATACTTAGCACCAGCCATCAAAGTAAATAATTGGTTGATATTAGGGAGAGGATACGCCAACATATCGACCAAAACCTTATTCAATGCTTTATAGGAAATACATAGCCGATACAGATCCTTTTTTCCAGCGACTTCTTGCAGTGGGGCTATACAGTTATACTGCACTTGTTTACTGTGCACATCCATTGCTTTTTTTTTGTGGGGAGGTTCACCTTGATAATTGGTGGCATAAAAATCTTGAGTTTCATATTCAAGATCATCTTGTGAATTTTCTTCAGTATCTTCTTCTTGATTAGCTTGTAATACCCATATCTTCATGGACGATCCATTTTGTGATTTTCTTAATCTTGGTTGATGGGATAATGGCTTTGCCTTGAAAGAACTCTTATGAATTCTTTTTTCAGGATCAGAAGGAACAAGAACAGCACCAGCAGCCCAAGGGCCTGAACATGATTCGATAAAACCTAATCTTTCTAATTCGCCTAAATACGTTTTTAACCACCTATTCGCCTCTACAGGAGCTACGAATGGGGGTACTTTGACAGGCCTTGCGTCCGGTTGTATTTGAATTTCGTAAGGAGTGACCTTTAATTCCCCTACTTCAGCTAATAAATTAGCAAATCGGTTTCCATGTTGTTGCAATACTTCATTCATTTGTTTCCTTTGTTCATTAATCAATGCCGAATCCACATTGTACTCATTAGCTTGTATCATATTGATAGACTGAATTTCCACATTGTCTTGTTCAAATATAGCCATGGGTTTCTTATACTCCTTTCCATCATTCTTAGTCAACTTTGCTAATTCCTTCATTACAACTTCTATTTCTCGAATTCTTGAATGAGACGCCATGGCTTGTATAGATTTCGTGGCTCTGACGATATCGCCAGCCTTGATTCCTAGTCTTGTTTTTCCACAATTCGCAATGAAGAGCATAGTGGATCCGTCATCTTGAATTTTAGCAGGCCAGAGGATTATCGTATTCCTTTCATTGGGATTAGTGTCGAGTACTAACGGTTCTTCACGAGCTTGACCCTTCATCTATATAATGATTTGTACTGCTATAACCTCTCCTACATCCAACACTAGATCAGCATCTAATAATATTAGATTTATTTCTTTCTTTTCATTGTCTTCCGACATATAGGCATTTATTCCTTCTATGGACGATGGTGTTAAAGACCTATTGAGAATGCTGTCAGGTGTCTTGATGAAGTCCTTTGAATCTACAGTATCACAAGTGACTGGTCCATATGCCCAATGAGTGGGTATGATTACTTGAGAAATAACCGATCCATCTTGATTTAAACATCTAAAAACTACTTGCTGTAAATACGGGTCTACTATGGCTTGGGTATGATATAGGAAATCGTGTCCCAAAATCAAAGGAGTATTTTAATTTTTCATGACCAAATATCGGTGAGTGACATGTAATTCATCCGACAACATTAAGTTCATGCTTATCGATCCGATAGGACATTGTACTTCCCCACTCCCAAATTTCACCAAGCGAGAAGTAGGACGTATGGCATGTTCCAATCTCATTTGTTGAATGACATAGAAAGGAATAATGGACACATGCACGCCGCAATCCACCAAAAATTCAAATTGTAATCCTTCAGCTAATCCTAATATTGCTTGTAATTCCCGCACGTCTTGATGATGAGTGGTGTCAAGGGCCTGCATTGTATTAACTTCATTCGGATTTGTTTGTCACCGTCGATGTGCAGCAGTTGATTAGGTCGCCCCTAAAGACAAGATAACTTCTTCCTTGAGGGAAGGAACATAATATAAGAGTTGAGGCAAAGGTATTTATATATTTGCATCCTATAGTGCTTGATGCATATTGTATGCTCTGACTTGTTTGCTTTCATCAAGTATCAGCAGAAAATTGTTGAGCCAATTTATTCTGTAATGACGGTGGCACCTCTCCTCGTTCTCTAGCTTCTGCATTAGCTCTCCGTAATTCAGCTTTACTCTTCTAGCCTTGGTGAGTGCTTCTAATTGTTTTTTATATTTTTCTTCCTTTTTTTTATTTTCTGAATTATATGCATTTTTTCTGGAATTTATTTCATAGTTATTTCCATCCATCAATGAAGGAGTACTATTAGATTGTAAATTTTGATCTTCTTCATCTAGTTGCATATTATCTTCATGTTCTCTTTTATTTCTACGAGTAGACATCCCAACATGAATATTGTCAATATTGGTATTATTATTATTAGTGGTTGAAGTAGTAAAATTGGTCGTCAAGCCTGCTTTCATTGTCAACCTTGGGGAAAATCCGATTGGTCCAGTTGACTAATATCATTCGTGTTTATGTTTATAGGTGCAACTTCATTTGTTTGTACTCTGGCTGAACACGTGTTAGACCTATGAGTACTTGATCCATAAGTGCGGTAAGGCAATGTACATGCACCTGCCATATGACTAGTTCCATGACAATTGTAACATCTTATTTCATAATTAGAATTGGAATTATTATTATTATTATTTGATCTATTTGGGCGGCGTAGAATTTCTCTTGGTATTTGTTGTGAGCCTGCATTAGGAGATAAGGCTTTCATATATGCTTTAAACATACTTTCCATTCTATCCAATGCATTGGTCAAATGATTTTCCAACTTTTCTTCTGCTTGTTGTTGATGATAATGCATGTTTCTGTTGATCTCCCTATTGTTGTGGTTTCTATCATGTCGATTATAATTTACTGATGCTATGTGTTGTTGTTGAGATTCCGATTGGTTGCGTACAGCAAGATGTTGTTGTCTAGGTTGCGGAATATTGCCTAATCCAACGGTCATTCTAATCACATTCATGTTTCGTTCCATTAAAGATAATTGGCGTCGTAATTCCTTCATAGTTTCCAGGGTTTCCCGAATTTGATCTCTATATTCCAACTGTAATCCACTGATGATGTCGTGTATTTTATCATGAATTTCAATAGTTGTCTTACTGGCCTTTTCGTATCGATGTGCCAATGCAACTTTACTTGACATGTATTCCGATCCACGTTTGTTTGAGACTTGAATTCTTTGCCGATAATCAATTCGATATCTTTCTTTCCACCTGCTGGTAACAAATTCATCTGGAAATTGTGAAACAAAACAATTGTTTGTTCCATCGTCAAACTTAGTATGCCTGGCGTGGACAAATTCCTCTCTATACCACAATTTGGCGGATTCCTTTAGTGATAATGCCATCATATCAATTTTGCGATCATCTTGTCTCTAATTATTTACAAGTACAGTTTCCTTGAATTCGTCTAAAAAGAATAATGGATCCTCGGAATCATTACCCCCTGAAAAGTGAGGAGCGGACACTCTGTTTGTTTCCATATGCAACATCAGGTGTTGTTGCTGATTTCGTTGAGAATTCGTCTCTTCGGTCATGTATTAATATTACGGAGTTGTTTTGTTTATTTATAAATAAACATATCTATGTGTATATATTTATTTATTTATTATTATTTTTTTTAAAAAAGAATGATTAAACCCCCAGGAAAGAGAATATTACGATGTATTTGTATTAATTTAATAGAAGCTATTACTCTGCTTCTCCACCACTTTTATTGTACTTTTTTGAGAAATAGACTGTCACACTAAACCAATAATAACAGAGAATGAGATACAAAATATAAAATTTGGAGATACAACATATGAGAAATAAGAAAACGACTGATCCATACCAATACAATATAGGAGGACAGAGATATAACAACTGCAACAGCAGAGATACAACAATACAGAGATATATAAACGACGGGAAACCAGCGATACAAAATAATAGGATGAATCAAAAACTATATAATAATAAGACTAATTAATAAATCATAATAAGGACTTGACCAAACGGACTCTCTTGTTCCTTCACATACAAAATACTTGAAAAAAGACGAAACTTGAGATATGATTTGACTAATCCGAGCCAAGAGATGAAAAAGATGAGAAAAGGGGAAAAGAGTCTGTCTTAGAGAAACGTATAAAAACCTAATATTTTTAAATTATAGAAACTTACAATGATGTTTTTTTTAATTGATTTTTTAGAAGAAAAAAAGTTATTGGATCTGGCAAAAAGAAATAAAAATTTTTGCATTGCAGAAAATTAGACAAGAAAATAAATTAATAGAAATATATAAGATTATATTATATTCTTAATTATTGTTAATTTATTATTTTTTATTAATTTCCAAAAGATAATTAATTACGAATTTTAATTATAACTGATAAAATTATTTTATATTATCTTATTATAATCAAAGTTTATAAATATACATTGTTGCTCTAGGTGATGTATATCAAAATCCTTATATTGCCCATATTTTAACTTTCCCCCCCCCCCATTTTTTTTCAAAGTCGGTGATGAAAGAGCGAAATATATGACGTGAACAGGGGCTACCTTTTTTTTATAAGTCATCTTTTACCAATATAAAAAAAAGAGTAGAATATAACTGATAAAAAACATGAATGAAGGGCAATAGAAAAAAAAAAGAAAAAGAGAAGGAGGTCAGTGAATGCGGCTTGGAAAACTTTTTTATTTTTTATTTTAGATTCACGGCCGAAATCTCTACATCGTTTACAATCAACTATTATTTTTATAAATCGCGGATCTGATTTATGTTTGACGATTAATCTTTTACTAATTAACTAAATGGATGCTCGAGTGATTCGAGATTAGGTTAGTTTATATTTTTTTTATTTAGTATATATATGCTCCTTGAAGAATTAAGTATAAATAATATAATACATTCAAACTTTACTTATATTTATAGCTTTTTTTATACACATACGACTTTTATAGCAATAATATGATTAATGACAGCAAGGACAAAAAAAAACACATGTATGAGAACCGCGTGGTTTTAGTATAAGAGGTAATAACATATAAAAATGTACATTTATTTATGTATATAATTTTAATCGTCAAATATATACATTTTTTTTTATTTACAGTAATTAAAAATTACGGCCTTTATTGTTTAGATAGAATATCATCATAATACATCGGATAAAGCATATTAATAAGGTCTCAAGAAGAATATTTGGATAAGGAGGGATAGGTTATGTGATATGTGATATGTGATATGTGATACGTGAAGTATGATGTATAATATATAAATATAATATATTACTCAAGAAAATAAAAAAGAAAAGATGTATCTGAAGAGTTGAAATGAGTTTGATAAAAAATAATAATGAATAAAATAATAAATAGTAAATATTAGTAGTAGTGTGATGTGTATTGTATTGATTATGTGATTTTTTTTATATAAATATAAAATTACAAAGTGAATAACCATGTTCGTATATTCAATTATTATTATTACAGGATTTTTCCTAATGATTGGCGGGCCTTTTTTTCCCATGATGGCGGAGACCTTTTTTCATTTTGGCGTTGGGGGTCTTTTTTGATTGGCAGTGTAATTTTCATAGCTGGCAGGAGGTGAAAATTTATAATGGCGGTGTGAAAATTTACAATGGCGGTGCAATTTTAGATGATGGCAGAATTATAAATTTCATGGCGGTTGAGAACTATAATTTATGATTTTGTTTTCCTTCTTAAAAATATATTCTCTAGCAAAACAGAAGATCGTTTCTTGTTGTAAAATTTATAATTTATTAAAAAAAACATATTTATATATGAAAAAAATATAAAGATAAAGATAAAAAAAATATAAAAATGAAAATATATAAGAGTAAAGTGTAAATAAAAAAATATGAGGATAGGTAAAATATAAATATAAATATAAAATTGTAAGGATGAATATAAAAAATAAGTTTACGTATAAAGATAGAAAAAATATATAAGGATAAAAAAAAGAATTACAACATTTTCTCTCCATTAATGCAACGAGGCACAAAAGAAAGAGAGTGCCTGATCCAACCCTGACAATCCTGGGCAGTGACCTGGTTGGCAGAGTCAATGATCCTTGGCAACAAGGTGTCGTCTGTGGTCAATAGATTGCGCTTAACGCCAGCTTTCAGCTTTGACCAAAATTCTTCGATCGGGTTAAGGAAGGGGGAATAAGGAGGAAGGTACATTATTTCAAATCCTTGTTTCGATACCGCCTCCTGCACTTCCTGTGTCTTATGAATAGCTGCATTGTCCATAACCAACGTTCTTCCATCCATGCCATTTTCTTTCAACACTCCCATAAGCACCTCCAAGAACTCTATATAATGCTCTGCCCGTGTACCAATTTTCCCCACAACTTTTTCTTCACCACTGCGGAGTTTACGTTTCTTGGAACCGACAACTGCTTGTGGTCTTCTAAGACTCAGGTTAACAACACCCTCACCAGTGATTCCACCTATGATAGTCATATTAACCCCACGCGACTTCGAAACCAAAGCCTTGGCCGGAGTACCTCGTTTTGAGCGACCAAAGTTACGTTTAATGTGAATGTTAAATCCAGCTTCATCGATGAAGATGCACTTGTAATAATCCATGCCACTAGATTCAAATGCGTGTGCCCAGTTGATGCGTGAGGCGATCGTTTCATCAGAATTACAGTACTCAGAGATTCGTTCTAACTTTTTCATAGTAAGCCCACATTTATTGACGAGGTGCTTTTGAAGGACACTTTGAGTGATGCTGATCTTGAATTTATCAACAAGTGATTGCTGTGCTTCTTTCAGGGTCGCGTCTGACTTGGTGTCATAATACGTCTGTAGGAATACAGTATGTATTGGTTGCAAAGTTGGTGGAGGGCCGGGAGACTTACCCATTGTACTGGGGAGGTAAGGTTCGCCATCAACGAATTGCTTCCAATATCACTGTGCAGTCTGATCGGGAATCAGAAGGTCGCGGCCAGCTTCTGCAGCATTCAAGGTGATGTTTTGGATCCTGTCAATCAGTTAGATGATTTCTGGATCTCGATACACTCGATGAGCTCCTATATAATTTACGAGGTCGAAGTTAGACAAAAAAACTGGAGACTTAATAATTTAAATAACATACGCTTTGGAAGCAAAACTTGAATTTTGCGCCCAAAATTCATCTGAATTTAAAACAATTATGTAAAAAAAAATACAATTTTCTTTTTTTTTTTAGTCATCATCTTTTACTGAAAATGCAAAAATAAATGAACAAAACTATAATCAATATAAAATAAGTTAATTAGAGGTAAAGAAGAAAGGAGAAAGAAGGGGAATTAGAGATAATAAAATGTTTTTAACATATGGAATGGAGATGGCAATCATATAAAATAAAAATAATAATAATAACTTAATCTTATATAGACTATATTCTAGTAGAAATAATCGAAGAATATATATTGTATATAACGGCTAACAGCTACTTTTATTTTACTATGGAAAATAAATAAATCGATTGCAATTTCATTATGAAGATAGATGGCAGATTTAAAGGAGACAGTTTTTATTAATCAATTAGCACTTGAAGGAATCGATTAGTGCTACTCGGCAAGTTCAGTTTGACAATACAAGAGCGTTGCGGCATCAATATAATATAAGAAAGAAAAGGTTTTTTTTTATTTTCGGCAATCGTGATTCAAACGAACTATTTAAATCTTTATAATGAGCAACTCTATGTATACCTGATTTATTTTATTTGTTAATGTATTAGCTTCCACACGGTAAGGAAAAAAATCAAAGGATATATAAAACAAGCGCACAAAGAAAAAAGAGGGATTATTAATTATGGGTACCTACTTTATATATATATATACATAGATAATAATCTATTATTGCAAACCAGAAAATTACAGTATGGATATTATCACTAAGAAATATAATGAAGATAAATGTAATATTATATAAATCAATTATTAGGGAGTATTTGTATGTTTTTTTTCATAATTATATAGCTGTGCATATGTATGTGAATATATATATGTGTATATATGTATATGATTGGGAATAAACTTTTTTTTGTTCACCCGTCTATTTTCCTTCTTTTTTGGATTGTTCTCTATATTGTTATATTGTTACTTATTGGGTATATGATATAAATAAAATTGATTAAATGTATTGAATAGCTATTTAAACAAGATTTATAAAGAGTGGCATAAAACAATAGTTGTACTACCCCTATCTTTTTTGTCTGTATTTTTCTTCTTTTTTTCTTCCCTGTTTTTTTTTGCTAATCACACACATCTGATTTTAACAAGTAAAGGTAGATTAAGAGATCTTGTGACAACGATTCGAAATCAGATGCTAATTGTAATATAGTTATTTTTTTTTAAAATGAGCAACAACATCCATAACAACCATGAGTCGAGTCTTGTTAATGCTGCTATTCATATATTGTCAACAACGCGCACTAATTCTGTTGAAACAATATATGCGGAATCTCCTGTTACTATTGTTATTGACCAGGTAGAATGGGAAAAATGGTTCTTAGATGAACAAACTAGAACGTTTTGTACTTTCTATAATAGAACTGGTGGTAATGCTCGAGTTAAGAATACGATATTTATTGAAAAGTTTGGTTCTCACGCCCAACCTCATACTGCTTTACCTAATCCTGCTCATACAAGTGAACAGCAGGATAATAATGGGCTGCTTCATGCAGGCACTAAACGTGGCCGTAAAAATACTGTCAACTTTAATGAGGTACTCTTAATTTATATTTTTTTTAGTATTATCATCTTATGAATAAATATGTACTTTTTTTACAGGTATGGTATTGTCATCGCGCTGGTGTACCAAGACAATCTATTCGTAATCCAGGACAGACTCTTTTGCCATGTAATTGTGCTGCAAAAGTAGTATTCCGTTGTAAAGAGAATAATCCATTGAAAATGTATATTGAATATCACTGGTAACATACTGGACATACAGTTGGATCATCTAATGATATACAATATACACCAGCTGGACGTAAAGCACGTCATCTGATAGAGTCTATGGTAAATCAACAAATGACATGGTCATCAATTAACCATGTTATTCGAGTTGATAGAGTAGAACTCATGTGCATCCGAAACAGCAATTACACAAAAATTCCTGCAATCAAAAAGATTTCATACCAAACTGTATATTATGCAATGAGAAAAGAAATTAAAAGACGTTCTCAGCTTGATCACGTATTGTCAGCTAGCCTTGAAAAATGGGGAACAAAAATCGAATCAGAAGGTGGCCATTACCATTATAACAACAACATGGATCATATTCAAGAGGGGATGTTTGCTTTTGGTTTCATTACTGAATTTCAAAAAGAGGTAGATTGATTTATTTATTTATTCTCTATGCACTTTGTTCTTATGGATTTTTTTTCTTTTTATATAAGGTGATTTTGGAAGATCAAACAACTGTTGTATGTATGGATTCTACACATGGTACCTGTGTTGATGGAGATGGACGACGTTGCTTTTTATATACCCTTGTGGTTCGTTCACTTGTTACTGGAAAGGGTTGTCCCATTGCTTGGATGCTTACCAATTCAGAAACACATTACCCAATTGTTTCATGGTTAGAATGGGTCTGTGATACTCTAGAATTTTCTCCTTCCCAAGTAATGATTGACAACTCAGATACAGAAATAAAAGCATTACGCGATGTGTTTGGTGATGAGCTTGTGATCTTGATTTGCCATTGGCACATTATAAGGGCATGGAAAAAAATATTATCAAGAAAGTGAGTCCTATCTCACGAGCCATCAGACCTGATACTGTTCGTGCAAAACGTGTTGCAGCCCTTGACATTTTATTTCGAATGATGAGTGCTGAAATAGAAAATGATTTTGATAATGCATACCATGATTTAAATCAATATTGTGTGCGTAACAGTAGTTGGGATTGTAGCAGTCTACTTGTTTATTTTGATACTGAGTACCTTCCCAAAAAATGTCAATGGTCAAATGTTTGGCGCCAGGTAAAATATATTATGTTATGATTCAATTATTAAATATGTAATAATCATTTTTTTATTTTTAGAATCACAGTTTACTTAACACAAATGCGTATACAGAATCATGGCACCGTACATTAAAAGAAACATATCTGGCAAATATACATTCACAATGTGTTGATGGTCTAGTTTATATATTATATGAGCTTGTAGTAGTAGATTTTATGAACTACCATTGTGATATCCGTTCAAATCTAAGACGACGAGTATTGAATAGAGCAGAAAAAATCGTCAACGACTTGCTCTTGATTTATCTGGTAACTGATAATTTATTTTTTACTTCAAAAAAAACACTAGAAACTGTTTTTCTGCTATACCACCTGTTGTTTATTTATGCACCATATGTTATAAAATAAATGCTTGATTTATATGCAATAGATTTTGATGCAGAGATGATGATTGTTGAACAACATGTTGGTAGTATTACTGTGGCATCATTTACTCAGGGAGATATAAATTATATTGTAAGGTTCCATGAAGAAAATAATATGCTAGAGTCATGTAACTGCCCTGATTTTATTAGAAATAAACCAATTATCTGCAAGCATATGTTTTTGGTACATAGACTTGAACGTATTGCTTTGCCATAACCACGCCAACTGAGTGTAGAACAAATACATGAATCACAAGTTCAAACAAATATCGAGGAACATACTGAAGAAGAAATTATACAGATTGTTCCCGAAGATTTATACCAAGAAGCAGTTGAAAGGTATAATATATATAAATAGAATATATAAAAAAAGATCAATAATAATTTGCTTTTTATAATATTTAGATTTAGGCAAGCAACTGCAAAAATAAATAATGTTATTACAGGACTAGATGCAGCAGAATATCATGAACATGCAGCAAATGTGGTTAACTCATCTGCAGAACAGCTAAATGCCATTTGGTCATCATTGCAGCAATTTAAAAGATCCAATCGTAGTGGCCGTCATCAATCGAGATATTAATTATTATATTATCATATTTATCCTTCTATCTGTTTTTTATTACTCTGCTATTATTATACATGTATTGTTATCCCAAACATCTATCTATATTATTTATACATTATTCTCTTTATTTCAAAAAGAAATAACTTACCTTTTGGTTAACACTACGGTACTTTATTCGACTGAAACTCTTTAATATGCGACTGATTGTCTAAATCTACAGAAAATATTCAATTTTGACAATTTTGAAGATTTCCAGTCTCCGCCATTTCAAGATAAACAGTTGTT
>JAEPRB010000543.1:0-14218 GCA_016758965.1 Circinella minor
GTTATTGTATATGTACGGTATGTCGGTTCGTGTAAAAAAACGGTATGAAGAGTAAATTAATAATATAAAAAACTTGCCGAAGTCAATTAATCCATCTCCAATCATTTATATTCTACCAAAAAAAAAAGAACGTGTAGTGCCAAATGGAGCATATATTTTTTTCATAATAGAGAGTTTAAAGTTCTGTCCTAAGTGAACGTTGTTTTTCGCGTGCGTCTATATTCATCACGTAACATTGTAATCGTTTAGTATCAAGTGATCTTTCAAAGCCCATTATTCGGATCAGTGGTTCAAGTATTTTGGTGGCAGAAGTATAAATCTTTCAGATGTATCTGAAGATGAGTAAAATATAAATAAGAATAAAGAGGAACACAAACAGAAAAGAATTTCCCCTTGTATATATGTTCGGCTTTTTAATAGATAGTAGCTATAATTATCCCCAAAATATTTTTATGAGCCATTATTACTTTTTTCCCTTGTTCTTTATATATATATATATATATATATATATATATATAACTCTCTATTCGTAAATCGGTCTCAATTGGTTGATACATTACCCATTGTGTTCTTATATTTATAATAAAAATTCACGTTCATCTTTTCTTCAATTGCAATTGCTCATTGAAACACGTTGCTTTTTTTTTCTCTCTCATTCAATTGGTTTAAGTATAATATTTACTCTGAACGTATCTCTATATTATACTTGTATACAAAAAGACAAATCAGCTACTGTGAGAATTTTCACATTATAAAATAGCGTCTTTTAATTGCTAAACGAAAAGTTATTATTGGTTACTTTTATTTTGTTTGATTCATTAGAATACAATGACTCTTCACACTTCAACTGTATTTCTGCCAAAAAAAAATTACTTATACACATATTATCATCCAACCACTCGCATCTGTATCTGTATCTGTGTATGATCCGTCAAAAGCACTAGGTTTGTATCAACACATTCATATGAGGTTCACATATTCTTTTTTTACGATCATTGATTAGCAGAACGGATAAGAATGAATAATGCACACAAGATTAAACAATACTCTAATACACACACACACACACACACACACACACACACACCTCTTCTTCCAAGTTATATCACTACGATGTTTTTGTTTACTATTGATACTGCTATCTTATTTTATTTTTCTTCGGGTAGATTATATAACTTATGCGAAAAACACTGGAAACAATAACTATTGAAAAAAAGTGTTCTGGATATGGATTGATATTACGCTTCGTATACTTGGATTTTGGATAATGGATATATGGATAGTATGGAATAGCGAGATTATTAGCGTTGTTAATTATGTTATACATATCGTTGCGGTAATGGTAATAAATTACTCTATAAATTGTTTTTTTTTGAACAATGGTATTTGCTATTATTTATTACGGGAACGGTCAAAATATCATTATTGTAATGAAATAATATAGGAAATGTTGTAGCATAAATAATGTTAGAAATAATATGATATAAAAGATATAAGAAACTGGGACGAGTAATAACATTTCGATATCTTTGGGATTAGATCATTTGAAAAACATAGATTTAAAAAGGTTGTTGAATCTTCAAGTTGAATACAATAATAATAATCACATTTATTGACTTGCTACCTGAAAATAAATTAAGAACGCGGTATACTTTTTTAATGTAATATTTTTATGTTCTTTTATAAGTAGCCTCGTCGACACATTACCACTTTGAATCTATTAGAACATTGGATAGTCGGATTGGCTGGTACATATATCCATCTGCATCTAAAGTTTCGGATAAGGTAGTACTGCTAGATCCACATATTCTTTTATCAGTAGAACACTATATTCTGTCGGATAAAAATGAATATTACCCAACAAATATAATACTTTGATATACACGAGTATTTTCTTGAGATAAATTGTACAGCCTCAAATATATGGTACTACTTATAATATAAACGGGAGAATATACATATATATTACGAAGCATTTGTTCAGAAGGGATTGAGTATATTATTGGATGGGACATATATCTAGTATACTGATCAAGAATTTTGATCTAACATGATTATGAGGGATGAAAACCATCCTCGTATCGATAACAACATACTCGAGAACGTCCAATAAGATAGAGTCGATTATCCAAAAGAATTTATGTATATACTTTATTGATGATAATAATAATAATATACTACCCATAACAACAACACTACTTGGAATCCAATTGATACTTTTAATACCTGATTCGCTCTTTAACCTTTCATCATCCGTGTGTTTCTTTAATAATATGTGCTGTTCTATTAATAATATTAGGCGTAGAAAACATATTATAGCTTGCTGAAAAAGTAAAGTCTTTTTTTAACATTTAGAAATAGCTTTGTTTGGTGAGTTGGAAAACAAGTATAATATTATATTGTTGTTTGCTTATTCTTTGGTTTTTTTTTTTTGTAACGCTACTTTTATGATAGTATAGATTGACGTTCACTGTGCTCAATATTGATGTACGATTGTCGACTACATTGTTAGCTAAAATGCTCGTTATATAGATTACTAAAGCAAAGCGTGTCTTAAAAGTTTCAGCAACTATTAATTTCATAACCCTTTGTACGTATACTTTTTTTTTGTTCTAACCATGACGTTCCCCTTCTTCCAGACACATAGATCATTTTGACTACAATGCTTTCCTTTTCTTATATTCTCGGTGTTCCTTTTGCAATGTTGAATAAGGTCATATTTCTTGAGTACCATTGCCGTTTTGTTTTCTCCAACCTTATACTATCTACCTCTCTATTTCAGTCCTTCCGTTTTTTCCCTCTTTCACAAGATAAATATACAGTATCTCACAAAAAAAAAGACAATATAATTCAGATCTTATTATAGTTTCTACAATTGTTAGATTGAAATAAATGTTTATCAAAAAAGGAAAGAATACGTAAGGTGGGAAAAGAAAAAAAAATCGACCCAACTTCAGACCAACCTAAGTCCATCTGTAAAAATAATCCCTTTAAGCTATGCATGATTAAATTACTGCTCAATAATGATTATTTTTTTTATGCAGATAGTTTCTACGTGTTGTAGATACTATAGATAATGAAAGTTATGTATAGAAATAAAAATATAATAAGTGATGATAATTATTATTTACGAATTATTATAACTTTAGAGCTACCAAGCATGAACAAAAAAGACTTTCAAGGTGGAAATTGCGTCATCGAGCATGGAAAAAAAACTTTCAGAGCGAAAAATTATATAAATCAAGTATATTTATTTATTTATACGTAAAAACTTTTATGATACACCACAAAAACTGCCCACTATCATGTTTTACCATGGAGGGTCGTGGAGGATCCCAAAGGCCTGACAGAGCTATCTTCCCCCCCCCTGGTACGATCCCAAAGGATTTGGCGCCATTCAATGGCTCCGAAATTCTATAAGAAGCCAAAAAGAGAATGGGAACGATCATTGGACAGTGATTGTTTCATTTACTGACACTTGAAATATAATCTTGCCTTTTGATTCATTCAGTTATCATTCATTGATACGTAAAATATAATAAAATTTGTACTAGTTTGTTTACTCATGTGATCATTCAAATATGGTTTAATGTTTATTTTTTTTTAGAAAAGAAATAATATAACAATTACTACTTGTAATAAAATTATACAAAAAAAAAACTACCTACTTTTCATCATCGTCATTATTCCTTGACAAGGGTGCAGGGGAAAAATGCAAATCAACCATTACTTCAACCTTTGATTGTCTTTCTGACCTTACACCGGCGAACACTAAGGTAGTAGTGAAAATGTGTAGTATCGAATTCGGTTTCAATAATTTTTTGGTCCAATCTGAGTCGATGGGAAAACTTTGACTGATTACGTACCGGCTTATCCTTACGCTAGGAGAGTTTGGCAATACCGTAAACCATCCTTTTTTGAAAAACATTTTTTGATTAAAGTAATTATTATACCAAATTATACCTTCAATTTTCCCAGCAAAGTCGCGTCGATTTTTCTATTAGACTTCTTTTTTCAATGTTAATTTCGATCTGAGGATCATTGAAGAATATTTTTATTTGTTGATGAAGAACTAGACGGAGAAAAACAACACTCATTATTCGGTTGAAAATATGTTTCTTAACTAGACGTTCCATTGTTATCTAATAATATTATAGATACATGATTAATGACAATATTAATCATCAACACTTGTTTTATTATTCATAAAAAGAACATCGCCTCTATCTTTTTTTTTCAGTAACTGTGGCATTCTGCCGAACTTGTAGATATTATATAGCTTTCTTTTTTTTTCTGTCTCTGGTTACGTATATGTATTCCAAACTGAAAAGCTCCGATGCTGCATATTTGTTATTACGCCCGTAACATTTGTATTTTTGTTACTATTAAGGAGTGTATTACTATCTCATAGTAACACATGTTTTTTTTTGGGTGATTAATTTGTTTTATTTAGAAGGTCCGGCATCAGGAGATAAATTTGGGTTGCAGGTAAAGCTATAGATGACCTAACAGTATGTGTGCTATGAACACCATATCCATCCACTTTTTTGTTGTTGTTTTTACTTTGAATAATTGATTATAAAAAAAAATATAGCTGAGTAATTTTTAAGTAGAATAGGGTACTCCTTTTTGTTTTCATTGACATCTATAAGAAAGTGAGATTTTTCGTCCCCTTTTCATATGACACGCGCGTCCATCATCTTTGGGGCTAGTGTTTGTGATGATGTTTACGTAAATAAACAAAACAAAAGAAAGGTACTCTCTTCTAATACTTGAAATTTACTTTACTGTATTTTCAAAGTCAACCAAGAACAAGTGGATGCAAAACATATATATGTATACCACATTTTCCAAAGAAAAACTACATCAGGTGGAAGAAGAGCGCATACCTAATAAGTAGGTCGAGTTTGAATTTTTTCGTGCTATCCACGTTATATTTATTGATAGTTTTCTATCATGGACTTTTTATTTGCAGATATTTTTGTACAAAATATACTAATCATATATTTGTTAATTACAATTGATGCCAGTTCAAGGATGTGAAATACAAAAATGGCGATGACTGCTGTGTTTGGGTCTTGTATCCCATCCAGGGCAATTATTGACAAATTGCGCCTCTGGTTGGCATCAAATGAAACTGTACGGCTCAAATGGTTTGGAAAGCCAAACTCCGGTGGGCAGTTTTTGTGATGCTACGTATTTCAAGAAAATAACCGGATAAGTGCAGATATATAGACTATATTTATAGAGACATAAAAAGAAAGTGAGTGATTAATATATATATTATAAAATGTACGTAAAAAAAAAGATATTGATAATATAAAAGATAAAAAAAAAGAAAGACATACGTATTGATACGTAAGTATAAACTATTAAAAGATCGGCATATTAAATAAAGTGTGCATAATATCGAGGATTCATAGCTTAAAGGGAGATATACTAATTATCAACAACAACATTTTCGTCGTCATCCTCATCGTCATCTTCTTCACCACTCATATTTCCATTTTCAATTTTATCATATAAATGACTGATTGAGTCGTGGTGTCATTATCCAGCACATATTCCTCATTCATGACTTCCTCTTCTACTTCTTCTTCTTCAATAGTAACGTCATATATCATCTGCCTTTCCTACTAATACATTTCTTGGGATAGATATGTTGGGTTCCCAAGTAGTACCATATACACTATAATAAAAATTTTCTGCTTGTACAAAACGGTGGTATACAAGCATTTTCCATCCGACGCGCCAAGGACCTTTTTTTCTCACAACTTTCTCCAAAGCTTTACAACAAGTTCCGCATAACTCTTCACTCGAAACTCCTCAGCCTAAAGAAAATATAGTTTAGTATACATAATACGTTCAAAATGATGAAAAAAAAATAGCATTGGGAATTAAAGATAAAGCAATGAAAATACATACTCTAATAATATCAAACTATTTTGATGCATGACGTTTGTTCATAAACTCGCGAAGCACTCGAAAGCTCGTCAAATTTGAAGTAAAATTCCAAAAGTCATTATCAAGGTTACAAACCTCTTCATACTTTTGACAGTTCTCCGGCTTTCCTAGATTATTACAAATAGTATCATAGTGGTGAAGAATTGGAGTTCCAGTTTTTTTTAACATTTTGAATTGCTATTTTCGACCGTTTGCTTGTTTTATGGCCTATAAATACAGTATAAATTATAATTACGTTACAAAGCTTGTTACGTACAATAAATAGTTATTTTAGAAATTAGCATGCCAAGTTTTGTTGTGTGATACAATTGATCTTGTAAAACTGTTCTCCCAACAATTACTGATTTAAGCTGTGCCTTGGTTTTTGCAAGATCATGCTCTTGTGTCTGCGTATATGCCTCCTGGAATTTCATAGAGTTTCGTTCCCAACGCATGGTTATTATATTTCTTCTTACAAGCACATACTCCAAACGTTGAACTGAATCTCCGTGTTGCCTGGAAGTTATGAAATAAAATGACGTATTAATCCATACGATTTTTTTTGACACTTAGAATATATGGAATTTTAATAATGGTATGTATTGATCTATCAACGTCTCTTATGCTTTCTCTCAAAACAGAAACATACCTATTACTTGCTGCATTTTCATACAGTTCATGTAATTCACGTGGATATTTTTGCTTCAGTGACTCTTTGGTTACTGTTGCATTTGAACTGGGCTCGAAAATACTCTCTTGTACAAATGTGTTCCACTTTTCTTTCAGTTGGTCATCTGTTAAAGATGGGTTATATGCATGTATAAATTTAGAAGCATTTTCTAATATTTTCACTGCCTTGCTCTGTCGTCGGCGCAGGTATGTGGCTATTCCCTCAAGGCATAATAATTTTTTTCAGTTACTAAAGTTCGACTAATCCCAGAAGCAAACAGTGATTCAATAAGAATAGAGTGTAAATGATAACTTATGAAGGTTGAATATATGTTTCTCTTTATAATGTATTACTGAATGAGATAAGGTGAGCAGGCGTCGTTCAGCTGACATTTGTCTTGACATTCTAACTAGATTTCCAATTGTGCTCCACGATCGCTCCATACCTACATATTTAATCGAATATTTATTATGTAGCGTCAGTATTATATAATATTCTTATTCCAAAAAGACTCTTTAGTAAGTTGATGTTTTCTTAATATACTACCTTCGCCATCCACCAAGCCAGAATTATTGTTACGTATATTGTGAATTATTGTATATTTGACACTCCATTAAATGACCGTATGCATGAAAAACGCCAATAGTTACTTTAGAACCATGATCTTTTAGTTGGGGATAATATTTCTATGGTGCATACATTTTAGAACCTAAATTTTCTTAGTAAATGTTTCAATTTCATTTTATTTTAACATCCGCCGTTATACTTACTTTTTATTGGTAGAATAGTTGATTAAGGAGGGGGAGATCTCTTTTGGGATAAGGATATAGTAGACCAAAAAAAATTATATATATGTTTTTTTCGGAGAAATATAGTACCGACATATGGTGTCCATCCTCAATGTTTCAATTTGGACTTGATCATAGGCCCTCTCCAGCAAAAATGGTATGCTACATCCCAACTTTAGAAGTTTATAAAAAAATATTTTTAGTTAAGATTACAAAAACTAATCCATTAGTTTTATTTTTAATAGCTGTATCTTTCATTTCAATGGTTTAATTTGTGTTTTGATCGCGTTTACATTTATTTATAACCATTTCAAATTAAACAAAAAATCATTTAGGTTCTAAAGTGTATGCACCATATAAATATATATCAAGCAGTTAATAATACTAACAGTTAATATATAATAATCTATTATTAAACCAAATAATACAAGATAACATAAAAAATGCGTACTGTTACGTCCGCAAAAAAAAAAAAAAAAAAAAAAAAAAAACCTCTTCCTCATATTTTCTTTCATTGTCGTATGAACAAATTTCAGTAGTAGTAATAATAAATGTAGTATTAAAATGGATATTATAATTGCCGAACTAAGATTGAATTTTATTGGTGGACGCTAATGATAAACATTAACGATTATTAAATAGTTTTATAATTACGTATTAATTATTATCAAACATTATAGTAAATAGTATAAATAGGATCGAATTGATCAAAAAGTTTTAGCTTAGCTTTTTATCTTTCTACGTATTTTTCATAATAAAATACTTTTATATCCACTTTTTGGATAATTAATCCAACTCATTTTCCAAGCGATATTTTCTCGTCTTTTGTGGTTTGGTATAATATAAGTCCAAAATAAGCTAGCTCCCACAATCAATCATTATTTTCTTTATAAGAATTGGAGTCTTAGCCTCTTTCTTCCATTTTGAGTGAAATTTGGATCATTTCCGATATTCTATCTACTCACTTAAATTTTAAGCCTAATCTTTTGGTTAATTCAACCTAAATTGTCAACCATCATTAACACACCACATTAAAAACTGAACAATACATTAACTGCAGCGGAGAAACGACACCCAATATCATATAGACAGTTTATCTGTGGACCATATTTTTGAACCAAGACTTTAATCAATGAAAGTGGATACTTGTATCTTAAACAATTATCAAAACAAATAGTACATTAGGACAAGAACAAGAAAATACAGTATATAGTAAAATGCTTTACGTACTATCTTTCAAATATAGAATATAATTTTATCCAAAAAATCATTTACCTTTCTCCCGATTCATACATGTTAGTTAATTTTAGCGGTATGTTATGCTTACACACACATCGAACAATACCAGGTTCATGAACACGATGTTTTTTTAAGTACTTGCAAACTAAGGTTTGCAGGATCGAAATTACTCCAAAAAATTCTTGGCATTTGTCTGCTTCAAAAAATATGTTGCATGTCACCTTTTTCACATCTTGGTCATTTATTTTGAGTCGACATAGCTGATGATTTTCATCAATAGCGACTGTTGTAACCCTTACATAAACAACTTTTCATATTTTCTATTTTTATACACGAATATTATGAATACTTATTCATATAAGAATATTCTCATTTCTATTACCTTTATCACGAATCAACCGATTGTACAACAACTTAATATAAATATCTCCTCAATTAATTAATTAAACAATCACATGTAATAGCTGCACGATATTAGACAGTTGCTGCGGAACAATTGTAAAAAATATATAAACCCCAACTTTTTAAACCAAATAAAAATCATCAATCAAAAGATAAATAGATCTTTTATTTTAAGATTATTTTCTATTGATTACTCAACATTGGGTTGTTTTATTTATTTTATTATCTAAGAGATTATCTTAAAATTATTATCTGACTTATTTTATCTATATATATTTATTTGTTGACTACATATTAAACGTAGTATTTGAATTTAATATGATAACAACTGAAATCACATTATAAAGACTTAGTACATACAGAGATAATATCTCTGTACTAGATTTGATTATATAAAAATCAGTATCGCTTAACATATATTATCTCAAAAGAGCTTGAGTTATCTTAATAAACAATTACGTTGCAATACAAGATAATATTACTGGTGCCCACTATAAAAATACATAAGCATATGTTGTTGTAGCTGAATAAATATATCTACTTGCAAATTTAATATAAAAACATTCACACCGGCTACACACGAATTCAGTGCTCACACTACAGGGGTTGTATAGTTATCCTCTCACATACAGTCAAGACGAATCATATAACCAAAAAAACAATTATATACTACCAAGACAAATTATCATTTACAAAGGAAACGTAAATTAACAAGAAAAATAATAAATTACCAAGACAATTAAAAAAATATTAAGACAAAATGAAAAACTATTTATCTGGCGTAAACAACAATAGACATCAAGTGCATAACAAACTAACTGTGTTGGATGACCGCACTAGATTTGCTCTACTACTATCAGAGTTAACCTTCAGAGGTTATGAACATGAAAATTTTCGCATGTTCAGAAGAGAGTTCACTTCTTACGTTTTAATTACTGGTGCGCAAACAGAATCACGACGATTAGAAATATTACAAGGTGTATTACAAGAACCTGCATTGACTTATTATGTCACCGAAATTTTACCATACTTACAAGAACTACGCGATAAAGAAAACACCCCACCAACCGTATCTGCAGCAATGGACTCATTAGAAACAAATTATGTTACCGAATATAATCTTCAACGATATAGAGAACGATTCAATAACATAACACAAAGATACAATAAAAGCCCACGTTCGAATCTTGGAAGATTAAGACAAGCTACACATGAAGCTGATATTAAAGACGAAGAGCATGTTGAATCCCGATGTAAGACTGGATTATTAACAGAAATTCGAAAATATTGCATGCGTATGTGTGTCATGTCATATAAAGATGTATTACGGAAAGCTGAAGAATATTGTAATGTTGAATTAAAAGACAAAGCATTAAAAAATTCAATGATTAGATGCAAGAAATATACACCGTTAAATGCTATGGAGAATATGGGAAACCAAAAATACCCTGATGACGGTCGTTATGTCAAACAAACTTTTGAAGATTTATTACAACAGGGATTATTATTTACTGACGCTATTCGAACTATGGGGTATCAAACAAGATCCACAAATTATCAAAACAATAATTATAATCGACAAAAGGAACTACCCACCAAGAAACAATTACCGTCAACCACAACAGCAAAATCACCAGCCAAGTTATAACAATGGAAATCGACAGAGATACAATAATTATCAGAATCGACCAGAAATTCAGCGAAATCAAAATAATCAGTATAATCAAGGATGACCATCATATAATAATAGCAACGATAATTATCAACAAAGTCGACAATAACAACAAACAGAAAATCGACAACCTTTTCAGCAAAATAATAATGATGCTCCTTCATCACACAACCAAAATCATTATCAGAAAAGTGCCAGTACAATTCCACCATTAAAAGGAGTTCAAGTATTAAGAAAAGACAACAAGAATTACGACAATTTTGCATATTTGGAAGATGGGCCTGATGAATATTACTATCACAACAATTATAACGATGACGAACATTACAGCGACGACCCTTATTGGAATGATGATTATTATCGAGATGATAAAGAAACTCAATCGGGAAAAAACTACAAGGGAGAGCTGTAAGAAGCGGTCAGCTCGAAGCCCTTAATACAGTACAAAAATCCGTTTATCATGATCTATATTATAATGAAGACGAAGATGATTATTATTATACGTACAGAGAATCATTATTCAACATATAAAAACAACATAAAGAAACAACCTACACAACCTACACAACATGAATTATACATGACGGAAAAAAGACCACGAGAAGAAGACAATCAACAATAACGTCGAATAATGTCTTTACGCTCTGGAACTGCAGTCAATAAAACAGTTGCAAGCAATACACAAGGATCCAATAAAAGAAAGCAACGAAGGTTCAATTCGACAATCATCAGTATCTATTCAACAAAACGCAAAACAACAACGAGTTCCACAAGTTATTCCAGCAATACAATCACCTCCAATAGAAGAGCAACCAAGAAGTAAAACACCAGTTGATCATTATTCAACACCATCATCTATACAAACAATAATGTTAAAACAACCATCAAGTAGTAGTTTGAGAAAAGAAAATAATTCAGATCAACGTAACAAAGGAAAAGGACCAGCTGACCAACGACCAAGACCATTAAAGTGTAAATCAAGAATAAAACCAGAGATCGAGTATAATATAGTGCAGGATATTGCAAATATTACCGCTCAAATCAAAATACGTACAAGATCTCATCAAGCTCAGTCCAAAATTACGAAGAGAATTACACGTATTTACATCAACACGAAGAAAGATTGAACCATCTTTAAATATAAAAGACATCGACAATAAACTAGACTCAACAGCAGCATATTCGACTGTACATATACAAGAAAAACCAGTGACTTACCTTTATGATACTGGAGCCGCAAAAAGTTGTATATCAAGAACCTTAATGGATGACTTAGAAATGGAAATACAAAAATCATCATCAACCCGATTTACATTAGGAAATGGCGCAATACAAGCATCACAAGGAATTATCAAAGATGTAGAAATCCAAATTGGAAATTTTGTTAAAATCCCTATTACCTTAGACAGTCCAGTACATTTAATTATTGGAAATAACTGGATGCACAAAACAAAGCCATAATAGGCTTTGGAACCTCCACTATCACATTAAAATACAATAACCAAATAACATGTGTACGTATCATTCCAGCACTAAAGTCTGTCACCATATAAAATACCAAATCAACAAATAGAAGGAATTAAAACTACAAGGCAAATAAAAATCGATTCCTCAGATGCAAATGGAGATACTGAAGAAACAGACGAAAAAACAACCGATGATACCAAAGATTATACATCATTTGAAAGTGATTACACAGATTCTACATCCGAAGAAGATGTTATTAATGAAAATCAAGACCCAATTGAATTTTATTTAAAAAATAATCGAGTAAAATATCCACTACAACTAGAAGAATGGATCGCACCAAATGGAACAACATGTTATCAGGTTTATACTGGAGAATCACTGCCTTTGACTGGAAACGAAACAACTTACCTTACAGGCGAATTATCATGTACAAATTCCCAAGAATTACATTTTTACCCATATCCAGCATTGTATCAACCATACGACTATCAAGAAACTTCATCAATATTACCAGGACAAATATGAGTTGGAATAAATATCGGTAATTCTTGTCCCGATCCAGTCGAACTACCATATAATACATATCTTGGAGACTATATGGATATTTACCATACTAGAACTGGGAGAACAAGAAAAAGAATTAGACGATGATGAAATTGCAGAAATATACGGATACAATTATGATCCATATAGATATACACAATTACGACGACAAGAAGCTACAAGCGATCAAGACTTATTCATGCTACACGAAGGAATACCAGTACAACAATCCTTGATTATATTACCACGACCAGGAGCCAAAGTTTTGGAAATTTGGACTAAAGAAGATTTAATAATTCCGAATAATCGATCAATATATTACCATGGAAAACTTCCATCTCCAAACGAAAAACCTCTTTGTTTTGAACCCAAAAAACAACCAGGACAATACACCCATAATTATTATTGTAATACAATACCTGCAGGATCAACAATGTTTACCATATCAATCCAAAATATCGTAGACCATCAAGTAATCATCAGTACAGCAAGTTTTGTCGGAACGCTACATGAAGTACAAGATACAGACGAAAATAAATCAACCACCGCGTATAATATTTCAGAAAATGATCAAAATGAATTCCAAAATGACGATACACCAATAACACCATTAACGAAAGAGCAGAAAAATAAATTGGATATTGCAGACTTACCAGGAGACCAAGATCACAAAATTCGAAACGCATTTTTTAGATTGATCCAAAAATATCAATCCTGCATAGACTGGAACAATACAAGTTTATCATGCACCAACGTATTACAGGCATCCATTGATACAGGAGACGCACAACCGATCAGAACAAGACCTCACAAAATGTCACCAGAAGAAGATGAAGCATTAAAAAAGAAATTAAAACGATTATGCAGATTAGGTGTCATAGAACCATCCAAATCACCATGGTCAAGCCCAATTATTCTATTAAAAAAGAAAGGAAATACAGGAGAATATAAATTATTATCAGATTTACGACGATTAAATACTATCGCAAAGAGTTATAATTATCCTTTACCCAATGTAGAAGAATTATTATCATCTATAACTGAAGGAAGTGTATTTTCATGTCTTGATTTGAGACAATCCTTTTTTCAAGTACCTTTAGAACCATCCAGCTGAGACAAGACCACATTCACCACCAAATATGAAAATTACTATTACACGAGATTGCCTATGGGATACAAGAACTCACCACATATTATGGCTGAAGTTGGAGCAATAGTATTCGATCATTAATAGGATCATGCGTAAGATTGTATATCGATGATGTATGTTGCTATAGTAAAAATATACAAGAACATTTATCAGATTTAGAACAAGTTTTCGAATGTTTGAAAATTGCCAATTTAAAAGTGAACATTGAAAAATGTTCATGGTTCAAAACAAAAATAAAATACCTTGGGCATTGTATTACACCATCCGGTATACACATCAACTACCCAAAAACAACTACAAAGTTTTCTCGGTTGCTGTAACTATTTCAGAAAATTTATAAA
>JAEPRB010000545.1:0-14195 GCA_016758965.1 Circinella minor
TATTTTATCCAATACTTATAACTTACTATTCCTTCAATGAACTAAAATTATTACTCGCTCTTTCAATGCTGTATTTTGATATCTTTTGAAACAACTTTTTTTTTTTGAAAAAAAAAAAAAAAAAAAAAAAAACCAAACACCTGAACACTTGCGGATAGAACGGATAGTCGGATCGGATACCATACCTATCCGCATCCACATCCGCATCCGCATCCGCAAATGCCTATCCGTATCCGCTCTTGTGGATGCGGATGCGGATCGGATGAGCGGATAGCGGATGAGATGAATAACCCTAGCAGAAACTAACGAGCTATTGGAAGAAAGAGAAGAAGAAGATGAATTGTTGGACGAAGACGAAGATAATGAAGAAGAAAATATTAATTAAAAAGAATCTGGGATTACCATGACGACTTAATAAAATAATTATGGATAATATCTACTATTGTTTATAGACACGAACATTTGGATCTCGATTACTTCTTAAGCAGTTCTTTAGCAGGTATAGTAGTTGGATTTTTTTCTCTTCATTAGGTTATGTAAAAGGAGTAGAATTATATTATGTTATATCCTGCTGTGTAGTGAAAGGGCAAGTGTAGTACTCTCTAGGATCTATACATAAAAACCGGGTACCCCTAGCTTAATGGATAGCTGAGACACTGAAAAAATGATGAACGTATGAAGGGCTACATTACTATGAGAAACCGAACAACGAATATATTTAAGAAATGCGATCGCAAAGACTGACTGGATCACCATGCCGTTTCGGTTACGTGGATCGATCCTCATGACGGATTTGATTTTGCTTTTATTTTTTGTATGTGTAATTCCTCTTTTTTTTTAATAATGTCCTTTTCTTTTAATAAAATAGACAATGGATTAATTTATTATTGCTGTTTTGATGATTTCGAATGTTATTTGCGACTAAAAAGATTTTGGATCGAAATATCACTATTCATTTCGATGCTATGGATCGATTCTCGTGACGGATTTGATAGTGGATCGACTTTACTTTTATTTTTTGTATGTGTAATTCCTCTTTTTTTTAATAATGTCCTTTTCTTTTAATAAAATAGACAATGGATTAATTTATTATTGCTGTTTTGATGATTTCAAATGTTATTTGTGACTAAAAAGATATTGGATCGAAATATCACTATTCATTTCGATGACGTGGATCGATCCTCGTGACAGATTTGATAGTGAATCGAGTTCGTCTTTATTTTTACTCTTATTCGAATAGACAATGGTTTTGTTGATGTCGTTTTAATTATATAAAGCAAGAATAAGAGAAAAAATGTTGAGGAGTAGAAAAAAAAAGATACATATACACATTTGAATAAAAATATACGTAAGAGCATAAAATCGAGAAACAACAAGAATGCTCTTTCCTATTGATTTCCCTAAACCCTCTTTACTGCTTTTGTCATTTTCGTGCCTTTCCATACTCAAACTGGAGATAATTTTATTTATACAGACAACTAGGATGGATAAGTATCAACTATTTGGAAAGAGACACTTATTACAAAGTTAGATACATTACTTATTATGTATTATTATATTATTGTCAAAATTCAGACCATTTGCAACTATAGAGGGGCTCTTTCCGTTTTTCATCACTTTTTGAAAAATCAGCCAATCACAGATCATCTGTAATGGAGTCCATTAATCCCGTACCTACACCACCTATACCACCTATAAACACTTCACCAACAACGACTAATATTGGACAAGTAATGTCTGATACGTTAACACCAGCTCAACACTGGAAGACTTTCCGTTCCTACACTAAAGCAATTAGAGGGAAACAACAAATCGTTTTTGAGGATAAACAGGCCAAAGCAGATGAACATTCCAAACGAGGTGAGCGTCAATGGATTCGCTCGGATGAGGAGCACAGTGTTTTTTTCGATTTTAGAGATATTGGACATCAACCCCAAGAATTTATGGTCACCTTAAAAGACCAATTTCCTGCTGCTGTAGGTCACATACCTGCACCAAAAAAATACAATGGTGTTATTATTGCTTTTGAAGATGCTGCCACATGCACACGAGTATGTACTCTTGGTGTATCCTTTAATCACAAAACAATTATTGGAACACCTACATTAAGTGCCGAAAATGAAGTGTACAAGGTCAATTTAGAGCAACTACCTCTTTTGCACAAGAGTCGTTTAACACCCCTTTTGCAAAACAGGTTAGCCGTATTTGGTAAAGTCTTACACATTGGTCTTTTTTTTGACCCTCTTACTACTTTGTTTTATGGCAAAGGTTATGCTATCATTGATACATCAGCCGAATCATCTTTGCCATATGAACCTTTAACACATTTAATTTCGCTTTTGGGTCGTCGAAATATTCTTGCTACTTGGCATGGAATGGAAAAACATTGTTTTTATTGCCACCAACCTAATCATATTGTCGCAGAATGTCCTGATATTCTCAAAATGGGCAAAAAACCTCGTGCCTGTTATGGGTGTGGTAGCACAGATCATTTTATTCATATTTGTCCCAAGGTAAATAATGGAGAAGCTGGGGACAAACGTCTTCGTACTGATAATGGCTCTGATATTCGTAAAGCATCAGACCTCAGTGCAGCTTCTGCTCCAGTTTCAAGTATCACAACTGCTGAAAACATCAATTCTGGTAATCACACCACAGATAATAATAGTAGCGGTACTCATGGAAACGACAATAAAAATGAACGGAGCAACGTCATCAACAGTAACAGCAATAAAAAGGAAAAGAGCATCGTCATCAGCAGCAACGGCATTGAAAAGGATTCGAGCTTCGTCATCGACCACAACGAAAAAAGAAAGGAAATGGGCCTCGTCATCAACAACAATGACAAGGATCAGAAAAAGGAAAAGGAACAACACACCGTCATCAACAACCACCAAAAACAAAAGAAAAAGACTGATGATAGTCATAGTGCACTTGATAGTGATTCGACTGACCTAGAAAATAATGATGAGATTGATGCACCGACTGATAGTGAAGATGATACTATAATGGATTTCGCTTCAACACCTCAATCTTCTTCAGTACGACCAAGCCTGATAACCCGACGCCCACGTCGTATTGGCGGTATTAAGCCTAAAGAACAAAAAGTTAGTAAGAAACGCCAGGATAAACAAAAACAGGTCAACTTGGGATCTTCTCGTCCAGTCGTACAACATCCTCTGAACAACACTAGTCAACCAACTCCCAACAAAGAGATTATTTCTTTGTCAACAGGGAATGACGACTCGTGTCAATAATTAATCTCCAACATTTGTAATGATGAACGAAAACAATCAACCACCACTTTTAACATTTGCCTCACTCAATTGTCGAGGCCTTAAAAAAACAAAAACACAAAAACACAAACCATATTTTCATCAAATCCGTTCTCTATCATATGATATCATTGCACTCCAAGAAACACACGCTACTGATTTTGAAACACAACATTTTTTTGATTTATCATTCCATGCAGCCTCCAGTACTTGGACTAAACACTGTGGATTAGTTTCTTTTAATGAAAACCTTCTCATTTTACCATTATGGTCATCCATTGATGGTCGTATTCTCGCAGCCACTATTACTCATCGACAACATTTTTTCTCCCCTATTACTATTTATGTCATATATGCACCTGCTCAACGCATTGATCAACCACCTTTTTTTAATCAATTATACTCTCTTTTCAATTCACTTCATCAAACCGTATCACGTAGTATTATGTTAGGCGACTTTAATTATAATCTCCATTCTACTCATCGTCATTCTCTTATCAACCGCCATTGGACACAGTGGCTACATGCATCCTGGTTCGACCCTTTTGCACAGGAGCCCCATATGATGCATGCTCCAACCTTTTTTGGTCATCAAGGAACATCTAATATTGCCTTCATTTTACTTTCTGGTGATTTAATTGCTCGCGCCAAATCCCCTCAAATATCTTTCGTCTCCAATCGAACTGACCATCATGCTGTCTCTATCAAATTACATCTTTTTGATCAGCAATTTGGCCCAGGCATATGGAAAATTAATCCTTATCTGGCAGATAATGACAATTTTTGTGATAAACTTTATCATTTTCTTAATGAAGGCATAAAGCACTTACCTTCCACTTATGCTTGCCTCCAATGGGACCACCTCAAAAGTCAAGTCAAAATGTTTGCTAAAGATTTTTCATGAAAACAACATGCTCAAACAAAACGCCACCTACAACAACTACGTCAATCACATCGTCAGTTACAACAACTCCAACATTCTTATATTACTTGTAATACACCAGTTACCGCCAATTCAGAACATACTGGATCTATTCGCGACACAATACAGCAAGAGCTTGTCAGTACGGAAAAAGAGATTGACCAGGTCACTGATCAGGAAGGAAACATCCTTGCCCTTCGATCAGGTCATAGATGGCGTGAATTGGGTGAACGCTCAAATAAATATTTTTATCGCTGTCTTCGGGAACGACATCAACGTCAGAACATAACAGCTTTACAGACCCAGGAAGGTCTCATAGTACATAATAATAATGATCTTTTGGATTGTGCTCATCAGTTCTATCATCAGCTTTATACTGCCACCCCTGTACAAGACCACCATATTAATGAACTATTTCGCTCTACCCCATCTTCTGCAAAATTATCTGCCGATGACTGTGTGTATCTGACTAGTGACTGGAATGATGATGATCTTACTGCATGTTTAAAAAAAGTACCTTTCCATAGTAGCCCAGGTATTGATGGTATTCCTTATACGATTCTCAAAGTCATTCTTCGCCATCCTGGCTGTCACTCTCTTTTTCTTCAAGTACTTAATGAAGCCTCCAAATACGGTCGTTTTCCTCCTACCTGGCAAAGATCTGTTGTTACTCTTCTTCCAAAGAAAGGAGATCTTACACTTCTAAAAAATTGGCGACCTATTTCACTCTCATGTACGGATGGAAAAATCTTCACACGATTGTTAACCACTCGCCTCATTGGCCCTTGTCAACAACTAATACAGAATCAACAAACCGAATTTTTACCTCAACGTTTTATAGCTGATAATGGTCTGGCCACTCGTCTTATTATGGATATCGCTCATCATTACAACATCCCTGGAATCGCCTTAGGTATCGATATGGAAAAAGCGTATGATAGGGTTCATCCCCAATATCTACGTTCTATTTTTACTCTATTTGGCTTTCCAGATACACTGGCTAATAATCTTTGCTCTTTATTTTTTAATACTTCGCTTTGTATCAATGTGAATGGCTATTTGTCAACTCCATGTCATCAAGGGAGAGGTTTACGCCAAGGAGATCCGCTGTCACCTCTTCTTTTTAATCTCGTTCTAGAACCGTTTCTGTGAGCAATTAACTCTCATCCAATGATCAAGGGATTCACCTTTGCCAGTCCTCGCCGTAATATACCCAACATTCCTGACAGTACACCACCACCACTTAAATATCTTGCTTATGCTGATGATACATTGGTTTTTTTATCTCGTCCTTCTGAACTACAAGCTTTACTCGATCTTATACAGCTTTATAATAGTGCATCGAATGGCAAGATTAATAGAGAAAAAACAACGGCAATCTCTCTTTCAGGTAAGAGACAATTATCTTGGATTGCCACCTTAACTAGGGCTGGTATTGGGGGATGGCATGATTCCTCTTCTCCCCATCCAGTTATATATCTTGGTTTTCCACTTTCAAGTTCTAAATCTCAATTGAAATACTTTCTGGATGCTCTTTTGGATAAAACTGTTTCTTATGCTCAAATGCTATCATCCCGGTCACTATCCATCCAAGGCCGTGGTCTCGTTTCAAACTCTCTATTACTAAGCAAAATATGGCACTGTATACGAATATTACCTATTACTAAGTCCTATTTACAACAACTACGATCCATTATATACCAATATGTCATTCAACAAGCCTTTCCACCTGTTAGCTTTGCAACATGTTCACGACCGCGAAAAGAAGGGGGCCTTGGTATTCTTGATCCTATTGCACACCATTCAGCTTTACAGTTACGATGGATAACGCCACTTTTGGACCCAACAACTGATGCGGATGCATCCTTTCTTACACCTATTATTAAATTCTGCTTGCAACTTTTTTCTCAATCTTCATCATTTCTATATCCACTTGTTTTTCCGCAACGTCGGCTTCGTCCTTTATCTAGTTTTGGTTCTTTCAAATCTTTCTTTCGATGTATTGATACACTTCACCTCAAAGTAGATTGGACCAACATAACTAGTTTAACTGTTCGTAAGTTCCCCCTATCTTGTATTGTTGCCAAAGGTCACGATACATCGCATCAAGAGTTCTTACACCATCAACAATTGTGGCACGAAATATTAGTAAAAGATGCCTTTCAGTACAACGTACCAACACAACAGCTACATCTACGTAACCCTCAGCAACGCAGACGACACCGGCATCGAGTAAAAGATTTTTTTGACCTTTTGGATGCTGGCAAATATGTTTTGACATACGAATTTTCTTGCCTAATTAACTCATCATCTACTACGCTTCCTATCCATCAACCCACAACCTTATTTATATCCGCACAATTTCTTAATAATATTCCAATTATTAATATTACTACCAAACTATATCGCGCACAATTCTTACTACACTTCAATCAGTTGCCTGATTGGTATCCCTGTGCTTCTAAAGCAAAGTGGAAAACCTTTTGGAATAGTTCTTTTCCGCATAGGGCACACACAATCTGGTGGCGCATATTGCATCAAAAACTGTCTTGTAAATAACGTCTCCATCAACTGATACCACACGTATTTACCACACCTACCTGTGTTTTCTGTGAATCAACTGATACACCTCAGCACTTTGTGTGGGAATGTTCTATCAAACAATCGGTCTGGAAAAACATAGCATCTCGCTATTTGGTCTCTCCTCATGAGCTCACCATTGATCACATCATCTCTCTTTCACTGTTACCGTTTAGGTAATATTGTGACCAGGAACCCAAGCTTAGTAAAATAAGCTTGAGTTGTACAATTGGGCTTAGCCCATATAAATAGTTATAACCCTCAAGTAATAATAAAAACAAGTCCTTTTATCTCTTTTTCACTTTTATCACTTTTCTATTTCCATTGTATCATAAATTGACCTGGAATTACTATAGACTTGGGTTTAGTCAATAACATTCACTGCCTGGTTTATCAGTACGTCCTGAATTCAACCTTACGTTTTTCGACATTATTGCCACCACTCTATTACAAATTTGGTCCGCTCATTGGCAATTTGTCTTTCACCAAACAACCTTCTGGTCAACCGGTGTCATCGCCAAAACAATTCTTCACCTTCGTAAAATCCATTTGGAACAACAACACGCATTCAGCCAGCATTTTTAATTAATCATATTCCTACATTATTTCCTTAATAACTTAGTTTTTTTTTCTCCTTAGTAATTAGTTAATGTATAGAATTTCTTTCATCACATCCCTAATTTTGGGACAATAAATTTTCTTCTACAAAAAAAAAAAAAAATTTGCAACTATAGAATAACATAATTACAAAAGTAAACCAAAAAAAAAATTATCAAATCCTCTCAATAGTTCCAAAAGAGAGATATAGTAACAAATCTATATCTATACGTATCTATTATATTACACATACTATAACTATCCAAATAAATAAACTGGCTTGTAATGTAAATAGCAATATTTTATTCTTCTAGTTTTATTAATATTTTCTACAGTATAACATAAAATATTACATACTCATAAAGATGATATCATAATATGAGAGAAAAAAATCATGGTCCATTCCCATATCGATAAAATTATTTTTGTTATTGCGCTTGGGGCACAGTCAAATTATTTATACGTATAAATATGAAATATGCCCTATATTAATTCTTTTTCACTCATTCTGTTGCAATTAGAATATATTTCTTGTGATATACTATAGATAACTGATATAGCAATTATTGTACTTAGAATAAGCATACTAAATATATAGAAGAAGCGTACATATGAGTTTTTATTTAAATTCAATAGACATTATAAATATATTTATTTATATATCAATATTGATAATTTTATATAAAGAACCATAGTTATGTTTTCTTACTCTTTAGTATTTAGGGATATGTCAATATTAACGACAATGATATTTTAAAGATTTATTATTATTATCATTATTATATGCAAATAATAAAAACCTAACGATTAACTAATCTATTTTCACATATATTATATTTTAAATTAACTTTACCGTATATTGTATCATAACAGCTTTTTTTACCAGCAATTTAATATTTACGTAGTAGAAATATGTAAAGATAATTTTGATTTTTGTTAGTTTAAATTAATGTGATTCATTATTTTGTCTTTTTTTTAAAAACAATTACATTATGTTAATAGGGTTGTGATTGATTTTTCATGCTCTTTTGTTTACATTACAGAATTTTTTAAAAATAAACAATATATCACTATTTATTTTATCTACTAGTCAAAAAAATAAAAAATACATTTCATCTGTCAAAAAAAATACAAAGGTTGTTTATCTCAATTTCGATATCCTTATAACCCCCTTTTTTTATTAATATTTTGCAACTTATGGGTCATTCTCCTTTTTCATTTTTTTTAAAAGGAGTGCCAATCAAAGGTTGTTCTTTGACTTCTGTATTTCAATCTTAGTGATACGCTTTTTACCTTTTTTAGTAATTATATAAAATATGAGGCCCGAGCAAGATAAAATGAATTCAATCAAACTATCTAAATTAGTAATCTACATTGAATTTATTGTATATATATAGGATGAACATATTGGCGAGAGGTACAATAAATGTTTATTTATGTATGTGGATAAGAACAAGTAAACAAGCATGAATGGGTGTGTGTGTTAGATAATAACAAAATAGCACTATAATGCTTTTCAGGAACTTTATATTTTTGATAAATAATCTTTAGAGCACAGTACCCATATAATCTATATGTTTAACTATACATTTATATATTAATAACACATTCTGTTATTGTTATTGTATATAGTAGACACTTTTCAATATCTATTTAGTATAAGCATATAGTCTTTGTTGTTGCATCCTGGATAAGGAATGTGATTTTTGGATTATGAAGCAATATGTATCAAACTGACATAAAATATTTATGCACTATAACAGCAAATATCTGTGATTGTTAATTGATATGGATGTACTGGTTTACAATACATAAGAAATAGAAGGATGTCATAACTGATTTGCTGTAGACAATAATTAATTACGTATTATCATAAAAAATTGGGCTTTAGTATTTTCTTTCTTTTGATACGGCGACTTAAAAAAGGTGCTTGCCCTAATTCATGTTCGTTCCTTTATCTTCAAGATAATAAAAATGGCCCAATCTAAAACATACAAGTAATATAATTTATTTTTATTCTTTGAAGGTCGACTTACGTTCCACATGAATTAACCTTATTAATTTTTTAGCTGTACACTTTATAACGATATGACTAAGAGCACTTGTACCAATAAGTACATGAGCCAGTCAGCTTTGAACAAACATATAAGAAAGCATCATGAATATCGTTATGGGAAACCTGGACCTGCCAAGTGTGTTAACTATAAGGAAATGGTAAAAGAGCGTAGCAAGTGGTACCAAGATACACACTCTTTGTCGACCCGCCGAAACGAAAACATGAAGCGTTGGTTGAGAAAGGGGGTTGAGAAGGCTTCGTCCCTAACAAGCGACAGCGCTTCTATGTTGAGAAGTGAGATTGCTGCTAAAACCAAGGATTTGTTTGAGGAATTAGCTAAATCTCCTGCTGCTAATCAAAAGCCATTCCTTCATGCAACATTAGTATGCCTGATTATGCGTGAGGCTCAGTGCAACTTTGGGATGCACGACTTCGTCCATTTACTGAACCAATTGTTCGGTGATGGATTTTACAGTACTGTTCTCCAATTTGATGAATTGGAGAAAAAGGAGGAATTCGCGTGGGTGGCACAACAGATCTACAATAAGCGTTCTCTTGTGTTAGCGTTGGGTTCCATCGTCCAAGATGTGCTTGCTCAAAGCTACTTTTATCATAAAAGTAGCTTGTTTACCTACAAGGCTCAGGAGGCCATCAAAACTTTTTAAAAAATAAATATTTACTTTAACTTTTTTTTAGTGATATTTCAATCTAATATCCTTTTTAGTCACAAATAACATTCGAGATCACCAAAACAGCAATAATAAATTAATACATTGTCTATTTTATTAAAAGAGAAGGACATTATTAAAAAAAAGAGGAATTACACATACAAAAAATAAAAGTAAAGTCGATCCACTATCAAATCCGTCACGAGGATCGATCCACGTCATCGAAATGAATAGTGATATTTCGATCCAATATCTTTTTAGTCACAAATAACATTCGAAATCATCAAAACAGCAATAATAAATTAATACATTGTCTATTTTATTAAAAGAGAAGGACATTATTAAAAAAAAAAGAGGAATTGCACATACAAAAAATAAAAGTAAAGTCGATCCACTATCAAATCCGTCACGAGGATCGATCCACGTCATCGAAATGAATGATCCAATATCCTTTTGGTCACAAATAACATTTGGAACCATCAAATCATGAAAAGGAAGTCAACCTACTGTTTAAACCAGAAACAACATCATTATACGAACTTAATATAATAGTAATAGTTCATGCTATAATGAGACCACAAACGAAGTAGAATTTCAATAATTTTTTTTACTTGGTATATCAGTTCACCTATGAAAATATTTGCATAATGCTTCTCACTAAAATAGAGTGCTTTACCATCAAACCTTGGGAGTCCATTTCATCATGCGTTAACTTATAAGACCCGTGACAAACTATAAAGATAGTGCATTTCGTCTGAAATATTTTTTAGCCTCTTCTAGAACCATTGGTTATAAACAGGATAGTAGTTATTTGAAATAAATACTGTATGATGTTGGTCTTTCGTCCAAGCCATGAAATATAGCAGCCGCGATAACTGGAATACAGCACTCCAAAATAAAGTTTATATGCAAAATTGCAAAAAAAACGTACTTACGTATTTTATTATCCAAATACAGTTTTTAACTGAGCATAATATCCAACTATAAATGTATATTATAGTACAAGTAGTAATTGTTTTACTTAGTTCAGCAACTAAACGCCACCAAAATATCTATATAATTTCTACACTGCTATAGAAAAGTTATATACGTTATTGGAGGAGATATACTGTTAAATCATCACAAATATCATGCACAGAAACGTAACCATGATCCATGTATTATAACTATTGATACCTATAAGATAATATGATCCAAGGATAAAGACATGTAAACTGTGATTTTTATCATCGGTTGTCTCCCTATATGGATATATACTTATGTCACATATGGGTATCTTACCTACAATAGTATTAACTCAGTAGGCACACATATTATACATAATTAAAAAAAGGAAAATAAAATAAATATAAAAAGAGCTAAAAATATAAATAATTATTGTTGTTGTAGATTACGCTTATGTTCGAATCTAATCTCTTTCCTTGCAAGCGCTTTCAAAATTATATCCATTTCATTACGAGTGTAAGGCTTCAGCATTTTTTTTTTCGGTTGCCGGAAGGATCCTTGACTGGAATACCGACCGGCCATCCACACAACTTCACATCTTCGTCTTGATCTTCGGCAAGCTTACCCCAATTAATTTTGATGGTGTTTGTTCTGCGATGTGGTGGAAGTGCTTTTTCTAAAATTACTGTTAATAATTCATGATATATGCGTCCAATATTTCAAGTCAGTATAAACTTACGTAGAAGATCAGTAACTTCTTTGCGGATGAGCTTCTTAGACGTAAGTTGCTTCTTTTCTATATAAGCATAATCGAAAAACATTAACAGTTTCATTCCAACTAGATAACATTATTTGAATATAATCTCATTTACCATTATTACCATTGGATCTTGCAACAGCCGTCCTCATGGCAATTGGAGCACCATGTGTACTACCAGAAGAAGTTATCAGCCCTGTTTAAACAATGATAATTTAGTAATTGAAATTCTTAGCACTAAGGAGTAACATGGAAGTTAGTATATATTTACCAGAGACTGACGCTTGCAAAAAGAACTTAAACTTCTCGTACAGACCTTGTCCTTGTTTCATTCGTTTCAGAAACTCGTTGTTTTGGTTTTGAGCTGTTTCAGGTTCATCCAGAAGCTGCAAAAACGCAAACCCACGTTCTACATAAGCCATATAATATCAAAATCTGCCCAGTATGTTGACTAAATTAATTTCATATATCTAAATTCAATCTTACTGGTTCCAATGATGGAGGTTCGTTGCAGTAGATTGAACGCCATTTCAGATCCAAAGACAAAGAACGAGTCAATACCGCAACGTTTACGAAGAAAGTTGACTTGCAGTTGCATAGAATTAAGACATTCTTCTGTTACAGCTGCTCGTTCTTCAATATCGTCCTTGTTCAAAAATCCTTCCAAAAGGTTTCTCTCGTTGAAAGACTGAGCTCTGGTTGCGTAGAGCTGTTTTTCTTCTTCAGAAAGAGCCTTCCAGTTGGTTGAAATGGCGTCCATATCAGGGAAGTTGGTAGGACCTAAGATATATCAAGTTAAACTTCTATGGGTAAACTAAGTAATATTATACAGTTATAAAACACAGAAAGCGAGAATACATACAGTTGCCGTCGCCATCGTCATTGCTGTCACCAATATACCCTGTTTCCCTAGTTCTATAATTGTCACCTAAATAAATGTAACAGTTAATCAGTAATACATTTACAGTAATTTAATAGAAGTACTACCTTTAACGGTCTCGCTGACAAACTGGTTCCACCCGTTACTACCACGACAGGATTTCCAAAACATGGCTGTTTTGCAGCCACACCGCTCGACCACTGCTTTTTTTGTAATACCATACTTTAGTGTCATGGCATTAACAAACTCCTCGAAATCTTTTTCCAAAGATCCTGAAGAAGTAGCAGAGACAGAGACAGAAGAAGTAGAAGCGTTTTCAAGAGATTGCTATGATATTTTATTACTGTTTAGCTCCAACAAAAACATTTGGGATTTATAAAGGCAATACATTACTATATTTATCAATAATTAAAATAATACCTCGGGAACGTCATATGAAAAGTGCGAACTAGTGGGCGCTTGTTGGTAAGTAGCGTTATGATGGTTCATAATGGTTGATGAAGAAATGAAATAAATAAAAAAATATCTGTAAAAGCGATAAACTATAGTAACAAGGTCAAAGGTACAATTCTGTTTCTATTGGATAATTTTTTTAAAACCAATTTGCCGGTTCCCCAGCGGTTACCGGTTCCAGTTTCTCGAACTGAAATTTTTATAAGACTTTTATTCATTTAAAAAGCGGCGGAACCGCAATGTGTAGGTGGAAAAAAAAGTGTTCTGGATATGGATTGATATTACGCTTCGTATACGTGGATCTGGATAATGGATATTTGGATAGTATGAAATAGAGAGATTATTAGTGTTGTTAATCATGTTATACATATCGTTGCGGTAATGGTAATAAATTATTCTATGGATTGTTTTTTTTTGAACAATGGTATTTGCTATTATTTATTATGGGAACGGTCAAAATATCATTATTGTTATGAAATAATATAGGAAATGTTGTAACATAAATAATGTTAGGAATAATATGGTATAAAAGTTATAACATTTCGGCATCTTTGGGATTAGATCATTCGAAAAGCATAGATTTAAAAAGTTTGTTGAATCTTCAAGTTGAATACAATGATAATAGTAATTACATTTATTGGCTTTCTACCTGTAAACAAATTAAGAACGCGGCATACCTTTTTAATGTAATATTTATATGCTCTTTTATAAGTAGCCTCGTTGACACATTACAACTCTGAATCTATTGAATCATTGGATAGTCGGATTGAATGGTAAATATATCCATCTGCATCTTAACTTTCGGATGAGATAATAATGCTAAATCCGCATATTCTTTTATCAGCAGAACACTATATTCTGTCGGATAAAAATGAATATTACCGCAACAATATATAATACTTTAATATACGCGAGTATTTTCTTGAGATAAACCAGACAGCCTCAAATGTATTGTACTACTTATAATATAAACGAGAGAATATATATATATATATTACAAAGCATTTGTCCAGAAGGGATTGAGTATATTATTGGATGGAATATATATATAATATACTGGTC
>JAEPRB010000546.1:0-14144 GCA_016758965.1 Circinella minor
TGAATAGTGATATTTCAATCCAATATTATTAAAGTCATGAATAACGTTTAAAGTTATCGAAATAGCAATAACAAATTGATCCATTGTCTATTCTATTAAGAAAAGAGGAATATTATCAAAAAAAAAAGGAATACTTATGCAAAACGTAAACACAAAATCGATCCACTATCAAATCCATCACGAGGATCGGTCCATGCCACCGAAACAGTATCGTATACCACCCAGTCTTTTGACTATCATTTCTTAGAATTATTTGTAGTTCGTTCGTCTTTCATACTTTATTTTTTTTTTCATGTGTCGACTATACATTAAGCTAGTGATACATTGCTTTTATGTAAATCCGAAAGACCACAGCACATGTCCTTTCATCTTACAATAACATGTAATGCAATATAATCTTTGAACCGGTTCTTTCAGGTAACTTTAATAAGAAGAATAAAAGCCTAAATACTATACCTGAAATATATGTAGTTAAGAAGCAAGCCACGCCTAACTGTTAGTACGTATCTATAAACAGTAGTAGATGTTATTTATAGTTAATTTATTAAATCGCCAAGATCATCCCAGGTTCTTCTTAACTAATATTCTCATTTTTGATAACCGGGTTCGTTAATGATTATAAAAATCATAATACTTGTAGTGGACACAAGATGGACAGTTGTACCATATGAGGTAGCATGTTGGTAATAAATTATAATAATAGGATAGTCTATCCATAAAAAAAGTGTTAATAAAAAAATAAAAAGTTAATAAATACAGAAAAAGTTATTCAAGATAGAAAAATAAAGATAAAATTAGAAAGAACAAAAAGAAAAAGAGAAATATTTAGTATTATACGTAAAGAAAGATGTTAGTATGAGGATAGGAATGTAAGGTCACAGATATATTAATTATTATTTGTGTCAGAATTAACTTCTTCTTCTAACAACGTGGCTATTATTTCAAGCTCGTCATTGCCATCGTCTTCATCGTCATCATTATCATCTTCTGAAGAATCACAATCATCATCTGTCATTTCGTCATCTATCCCTGACTGTGATTCCACAAAAACAGAAGCTGCAGTTGCATCTGCGATCATTCTGTTAACTTCATCTACTATGTCTTCAGTCACTAAATGTCCAAGTAAATATGCATGCTGATTGAATGAGTGATATACTTGGCTCATTTTTGCATGTAGCAAAACTATAAGTCCTTGCTTTTCAAGATCCTCAGTATCCTGAAGGCTATCTGTTAAAGCACGTAGACGAATAAGAAGGCCTGCAGAATAAGTGATTGTATATCTGGCTTCGTTCTATAAAAAAGAAATATGATTTAGAAATACACAAAACAACAACACATTCATAATAAATACAAACCTTGATTATTACTATTTCTTCTTCTGCTCTTTTACTCTGATGCATTGCAAGATATGGATTACTGCGATCATTAACAACATCATGTTCATTACGCCAATCACTGTCTTTTTTCAGTATATCATTTGCATGAAGTACTATATACTTTAATTGTGAGTAAAAAGTCTAATGTAGGCTTAAGTTACATAATACATACCTTCTGATTCATTCACTGTTCTATTGTAATTGTTAACTGCTGTCGTAACTTTTTTCAAAGCTTTGCTAAGTTGAGTTGACAGAGTTACAGCACGTTTATGTCCTATTTTATAATATTTGTTATAAAATATTACATCTTCTTTTAGGTCCATAACTCAATATAATTTTAAATACCTGTACGTCGAGTGTGCATTAACTTATTGATAAAGTCATAGGCTAGGACAGCATAGCGTACTTTATCAGTTTCATTTAATTGTCGGCTTCTTAAAACAGAACTTGCAGTTTGGCGAAGCGAGTTCGCATATTCACTCCATTGTTGCTGAAGTAATTGGACATCATAGCCTCTTAATTGATTTTTTGTTTCGTTAAGAATTTTGTTCGCCTTGCTATATTTTTTTGAAATCGTTCGTCCTAAAAAAAGTTAAAGAGATTAATATTGCTGAACCGTAACTAAATTAAGTGATATTTAATTACCAAGTGCTTCGAACTTTTGTTCATGATAGTGATTTACTAGTAAGTTCAAAAAAAGATGACGATTAAACTCTGTCATATAACGTGTTGGTATGACGAACGGACTCATGAAAGACCAAAATCGTTCGCAACCTTCACCGTCAATTAAACCAAGATTTGAGATCAGCTTTGGATGGTATTGTGCTTGGCACGAAGCTTCATGACCGTATATATGGAAAGCACCGATGGTCAACGGTGCTTCCTTCAGATCAGATACCTTTTCAGTAAACTTTTGATAAAGAGTTAGAATCAAAGAGTATATAATTGATTAGTTTTAAAAATACATACCTCAATGGCTTTACCAAGTTTACATGAGACATCATATGCAATGCATATGTTCGTGCCATATGTCTCCTTCACCTGGTTCAATACGCTCAACGGATACTCAATTCTAAAATATAGTTAGCATATTAGTACATTTATCTTTTCTTTATATAACATTTCAAATCAATTACTTTTCTCCAGTGGTTTCCATGTCCATGAGAGCCAGAACAAAATCATGGCGAGAACATATAGCCGCAAAGACCCCAGTGGTTGGCACATATGTGCTCCTCGAACCAGACTGTGACAGGGATTTCCACCCTTCACAGAAGCCGTCTGTGCCAGCCAAAGAATTTACTACATTCTCTGTTAAAAGACGTCTACGATTCTATATCATATCAGATTAGCCATATGACATAATATTTTAATATTGTAAATAGCAAAAACTCATGCTCACATTGTACTCGGAAGTAACAACATCATCGTTGGCTTTCCACAAAGAGTTGACAATTTTTGCGCAGGGATCAACAGCCGACGAATCAAAACTTTGATTGAATCGTTTCAATTGGAAGTTTCCATCCATCGAAATCGGCACCATTAATCCATCGGATTTCTTTTTAAATTGTAAAATGTTAGATTTAGTGCGTAGTCTGTAGAATCATTAACTCATTTTCAATATTATATATATATATATATATATATATACCATTTGGGAACAGATTGGACATGTTCTATGTTGTATGCCACAAAGTGAGTTAACGTCATTATCCAAGAGAAGCTTGAACTTGGAGTAGTTGACAAGAGCTTGGTATAACGTATTTCGCAGTGTAGGAGGAAGAAGCTAATTCATAAAAGTCAATAGATATTTTCAGTGGTAAATTTGTTCTTATTATAACGCTTACAGTCTTTCCATAATCAGCCTTCATCAATTCAAAAATAGTGTTGATTGGTACACAACCGACCAATCTCATATTATGGCAGCGACGAATTACTTCGATATGAATCGCTATTTTTGTGTTGGTGGGAGTAGTTGGAAAAAGATGTTTTTCGAAAAGCACAACAGGAAGTGACCGTTGCTCATCAGGACAGTTATTACAGTGTTGGAAAGTATGTTGACGTACCCCTAAACACACAATATATCATGTCTCAGTATTTAATCGTTTGGTATTTTTTTTGAACATAGATGCTTACCACACAAAAAGATGCACGTCACTGTTTTCTGTCTCTTGTATTTTGCATCGCAAGTACAGTCAGGCATTGTTGGTGTATCCAATGATTGAATGTCAATTGGGCTCCTAGCAATTCCACGAAGATACGCACTTTTAAGTTTTGGAAGTATATCTATCCAACTAGTATCAAAGCGCTCCTTTTTGCTCAAGCGGTGAGTTTTATAAGGGCGCCTTTGTAATACAGGTTCTTCATTCCCTTCATCGCTGCCGTCATATCCATGATCTTGTTCGAACATGTCATCTACATGTTCCCATTGACTGTTCGTGTTGTCAAGATCTAAGTTCTGGGATTCTTGTTGCTGATATCCTTGCTGCTCGCGCTGCTCTTCTTGTCGTCTTTCGCGACTATTGCTTCGTTTTGAACGTTTCGGTGTATCTACAATAATATCAAATTCCTCATCGCTGCTATTGTATCCATTAGCAGAACCATATAAAGGGTGTTTTCTCGAGCGACCCATAATTTAATAATAAAATAAGCACAAATAAAAAAAGGCAGAGGAAGAAAAAGAAAGTTTATTAAGCTGCACTGGGATTTAGAAAATAAGGTACCGGGTGGCGGGAAGCCAAAAAGAGAAAAAAGCAGTCAAGACAGCTGAGTGGAATTTTTTCTCTGGTTGACGAACCGGGCAATCAATCAGTAGAGAGACCGTTTGAGAACCAGGAAATATAGATAGAGTAGGTGCATTTGGAGCTGACGCGGAACTAGGAACAAAACCCGCTTCAGACGCGACAGAACTGACAGGTGGTAGAGATTCCCTTGGGAAATAATCCTTAATTATAGATAAATTCATTAAATGATATATATTTAAAATAAAAAAAGTTATATCCTTTAATGTTAAAAATTTAGTTATTATATATATAAAGAACAAAAAATAAATAAATTTTAATCTTTTATAGATCATTATTTAAAGAAAAAATAAAACATTATTCAAAATATTTATATTTTAGAAGAATTTTTAATTTTTGATTAATAACTTTTTAAATATTAATGATTAAAAAAAGATAAAACATATAAATATTATATTTTAGATTAAAAAATATTTTTAAGATTAAACTTTTTAACGATAGATCAATATGAAATGTTTTGACCATACCCGGACTGGTAAGGAGGACTCGACTCGGAATGGTAATGAGAACTCTTCTCTCTAATGTGTAAGTTTCCCCCCCCAGAAACTTACGCAGTGCTTTTTTTATTGAATTTTTTTAAAGAAAAAAAATTCTGAATTCTCCATAAAAAATTTTAATTTTTGTCTTGGCAGAATTCACAATGATATTACCTTGATAGATATTTCTTTTAAATAATATATCCTTAATGTTTTATCGTTATTGATTAGTTCCCCTTGTTGAAAAGTCTGTCAAAATAAAAGAAAAGAAAAAGGTAAAAGTAAAAGTGAAAGAGCTAGAAAAGATAAAGATTTATTAATTTGCGGCTAAACCGCCCATATTTATATATACTTGAATGGTCACATGACCACCCAAGGATCAATTCTAATTCACAAATCACATGAACCTTATCTTTGGTCTGACCAAACAAAACAACTACCACACAACGTGTCAATACCCCCCACAAGACCAAAGTAAAGAAGCGGAAGACAGTTGATAGGCAACAAAAGAGAAAGAGACAAGATAGATAACAACAGGATAATAGATAGACAAAACAATAGAAAAAAATTGGGGAGCAAAAAAAAAGGAAAAAATCAAATATGAATCGAAGATACAAGAAACATATAGATACAAATCGAAGATACAAGAAATATAAATAAAAAAAGGGCGTACAAGAGATAACAGACAACAACTACCTAAAAAAAACTATTTTTTTTTATCACAAGTACAAACCAAGATAACCAAAACGACAGACAAACCAAAGAGACACAACAGAACAGAATAGAATAGACGAAACCACACGAGACCGACCAGAGCAACAGAAAACCAAAATAAAATGACACTAAACTGGCCACCCATACAACAAAACCAACCACGCCAACACCGACCCACTAAGAGCCAACCTAAAAACCAAGGGCACGACGTATCCAAGGTACCGTTTCTTGATACCGCCTTCTTGCGAACTTCTTGTCCAACAGGGTGTTGCTGGGGAATTTGTTGGGTGCCATGGATAGAAAAGACAAAAATAATAATAAGAAAAAAAAATCGGAATCGTTGGAATCGTCAACAGAACATCTTGCAAAACAACTTCTTGAAACAAATAAAAATGGAAATGGAGAGGCATAGAAGAAATATAATTACGGCAGAGACAACAAGGGCCACAAATAATAATAATAAAATAAGACTTGATCATGAAAATAATAATTGCTTAACCACGGCATGTTTTTATAGTGGGACTACCACAGACAAGGTAGCCGCCACTTGGGATATGATCCCGGTCGACCCCCCAAATTGACATGTGTGGTGCTTAGTGTTATGTGTACGATTGACAAAAAGGTAAGAATAAAATAGAAATAAAAATAAATAAAGAATAGAAAATAGAGGAAGAGAAAAATGATAAAATAAATAAATAGATAAACGGGTTCAGAGAAGTTAAGGGTTGTGTGTAGTAAATAGTAAAGATAGAAATAAAATAAAATAATAGTAAAAGAAATAAACAAAATATAATCCAACGATGATTTCACTAAGATTATCCCAAATCAATAATGCAAATCCAACGTCAATACAATTCCCAACGATCAAATAACCAGAATAAGATAATCTTTTATTAACAATTTTCTAATTGCTATTTATATTCAAATTCTAAAATGGAAAAGAGCTGTTTCTAACTAGTGAATATATGATCTATTGTTACGTCCCGTTCGGATCGTACGTAATTAATAAAATAAAAAGAAAATATAAGAAATTCCGAGTAAAAGACTCAAGGAATAAGGAAAGTTATATCAATAACTTAATCAATAAAAAGAAAAATAAATAAAAGGGCGGTTTTTATAACCAGCAAATTCAACCGATCAAATAGTCGGGAAAAGAGTTTATTTCAATAAAAATGAAAGAGAGTGAACTAATTGTTATCTTGTTTGAAAGGAAGAGACTATCCTTTTTATACTAATTATTTGACTATCTAACTCCTTAATTCGAATCTTATTTCAGGTAAAATCGAATACAATTTCAGGTAAAATCGAATACAATTTCAGGTATAAACGGATCTTGTTCCATGTAAAATCGAATCCAATTTCAGGTAAAAACGGATCTTGTTCCAGGTAAAATCGAATCCAATTTCAGGTAAAAACGGTTGATATTTATTTAGAATAATAATAATGATAATGATGATAATGATAAAGAGATGATAAGAATAAATAAATAAATAAAGAAAAAAATATAAGGGATATATATATATATATATAAAAAAAAAAAAAACTAAGAGATAAAAAAAAAAGGATGTAACACTATATTTCGATAGATATTCATATATAAGAGTACGGGAAATATTCCATATAATGGAATTATATCATTTAAAGTGTGACAACAAGATTGACATAAACATACGGTAGGAAATAAAAAGAGAAAATATCGGATAAGAAGAAGACAAAAATTAAAGAATGGGTATGATAAGGAAGAGTAAATAGGGCAACAAGATAAAGGTTTCAATACGATGAATTAGTGTCGAGCATAAAAATCATGCTAATCAAAGAGGGTAGTAAAAATAAAAATATGGATTAGGAACTAACACGATAAGAAAAATAATGATAATACAATAGTCATCATTAAATACAAATAAGTTAAAGAATAAAATTATACCGAGTATAAAATAACAATGATATACAGGATTTTTCAGAAGAAGTTGACCATGGTGTTTTTGATTTCAAGGATGACGTTTTTGATTCCAAGGATGACGTTTTTGATTCCGAGGATGACGTTTTTGATTCCATGGATGTTCTTTTTATAATCGCAGATGTTATTTTTGAATTCAAGGATGACGTTTTTTAAATCGTGGATGCTATTTTTGAATTCAAAGATGGTGTTTTTGATTTCAAGGATGACGTTTTTTAAATCATGGATGCTATTTTTGAATTCATGGATGGCGTTTTATTAATCATGGATGGTGTTTTTTTATTTCGAGGTAAACGTTTTTTATATTCAAGGATAATATTTTTTTTTCGCGGGTAATATTTTTATATTCAAGTTAAAGGTTAAATATTTCGTGTTCGACGTTTTTATTTTCGCGGATGGTATTTTTTTATTCGCATTCTGCGTCATCAATTTCTGCACTAAACTTTTTTTATTTCATGTTTGGTAGTGGAATATTCGCACTAAACTTTTTTTATTTCATGCTTGGTAGCGGAATATTCGCTCTCAACCTTTTTTTTTTCATGCTTGGTAGTGGAATATTCGCACTAAACTTTTTTTATTTCATGTATGGTAGTGGAATATTCGCTCTCGACCTTTTTTATTTCATGTATGGTAGTGGAATAATCGCACTAAACTTTTTTTATTTCATGTTTGGTTACTAAATATTCACTGATGCGATATTTAATTATCATCACTTATAATATTTTTATTTTTATATATAATCTTCATTATATATAGTCTGTAATAGCGCATGACTGATTATTGTATACTTACAATCGGGCTCTATCAGCCAGTTTACAAGGAAGCGTAATAGTTAAATATTGGTAGAAAGAAAAGGGGCTCGAGAATATATATGATAAAAACGAATTACTGTTTCCTGGTTGTCAGGAAACCCTTTATTTATATACGTCGAAATATCAGGGGCTAATTTACATCTAACTAATATATATCTAATATCAATGATCAACATTTCTATATAGAATAACTATCCTAATATTTCTATATCCAACCATGTGCTCAACCATGCTATCGTCTATCCTTAGTATTCCGCGGATAAGCATGTAGATCAACAACCTTATGGTTGAATATATCGTCGTAATGGTCTTACACGATTACATTCTCTCCCGTCTATATAACGTCCACCCATTAATGTAAGAGTGTCGGGGTATCTCACCGTCAATCCGTCGACATCGTCCAAGTACTTCTTGATTTGCGTCAGTTTTGTACGTCGTCCTTGGTTTGCTAGCATGTTGTCAATGTGTCGTTTTGCGAGTAGGATATACACCGTCCTTAGTGAATTGTCTAAGTTATATCGTATGCTGGAACCCTTCACAGCAGTGATGGAAACGTTTTTCGTCAACCCAATCATCTGCTTCTATCAACTATCATCCAATATTATCTAAAATTCAAAATCGTCGAAGCAATAGCAAGCCGGGTTTAGGCCCTCCCCTCTCAATATAACGTCTTGAGAAAGGAACAGAGAATGAGAAAAAAGCGTCTGCAGCATTACTAGCTAAAAAAAAAATTGTAGAAAAAGAATCGTCTTTTCAAAAAAGAGTGAAGTAAAAAAAATAAAATAAAATAGTCTCTCTTTTTTTTTTTTTTTTTTTTGTAACACCAAAACCAAAAAGGAAAAATAACAAGAAAAAATACTTAATAATATTTTTATCGTCTTCGTAATTGTTTTAGTGGTCGTCCCCGTCGTCGCTTAGGTGGAGATACATCATCTCATACATCCTTAGCAGGTTGTTGCTTTGAAGTAAGATATTCTTGCAATATTTGTGGAGCATTTTCCAAATGCGTCGCTGATTCCCAAGTAGCTTCATTTAATGGATAGCCTTTCCATTTTACAAGGTACTGTAGCTTGTTTCTTTGTATACGATCGTCAAGAATAACTTCAACTTCAAATTCATCGTCAGAATTATTGGTAATCACAGGAGGAGGTCGTTCAGGTCGTCGATCCTTATCGTCTGGTTCCAAATATTCCTTGAGAGCACTAATATGAAAAACATTATGTGCTTTAATCGTCGCCGGCAGATCAAGCTTATATGCAACTGAGCCAATCCGTTTTAATATTTTGTAAGGACCAGCCCACCGTGGAAGCAGTTTCTTAGTTGGTGCATTGGAATAAACATCAGGATTAAGATGTGCTGTCTTAACTAAAACTTGATTTCCAACTTCAAGCACCAAATCACGTCGTTTCTGGTTAGTATACATAGCTTGTCGTTCTGTTGCTTCTTTAATAGATTGAGTAACGTCGATCCGAATGGCATCCAATCGCTTAGCAAGTGCATCAGCATAGGCATTATTTACTGCGTCATCACCTTGTTGGAGTGCTGGTGATACATGTCGTCCTAAATCCGCATAAAAAGGTGTCAATTTTATTGATGCATGCTTGGTATCATTATATGTATGTTCCAACACAGGAAGCCATTCATCCCATTCCTTCTGATTATATGCGACGTAACGTCATAACATGTCTTCAAGACTGCGGTTTGTGCGCTCAGTCTGACCGTCTGATTCTGCGTGCATACTGGAAGAAAGTCGTCTCTGAACTCCTAATAGTTTTGTTAAGGCCGTCCAAAATTTAGAAGTGAAGCATACGTCTCGATTTGATACAATGTCATTTGGCAATTCATGTTGTCGATATATTTCGCGCAAAAATAGGTGGGCAAAATCCTCTGCTATATCTGTCGTCTTGCAAGGAGCGAAATGAGCACGTTTCGAAAAGCGATCAACAAAAACAGCAATTGCATCAAAATGGCGAGGCGTCTTGGGCAAATGTACAATAAAATCCACTGAAATAGAAGTCCATCGTCCTTCAGCTATTTGTAGCGGTTGAAGTAATCCGGCAGGTTTTTGATTCATCGACTTAGTCCATTGGTATAGGTCACAAGTAGCAATATAACATCGAACAGTCTTGTTTATATGTGGCCAAAAGTATGTCCGGCAAAGTCTTTCCATTGTGGCGTCAATACCTCTATGTCCTGCTACTGGTACATCATGAGCGTCATGTAAAATCGTATTTAGTAGCATTGGCATTCTTGGTACACAAAGAATTCTTCTTCCATCCATGTTACGATAAATAATACCATTGTCTAAAGAATATTCGTCATTATCATCATTTGTTCGTAACTTGGATAAGATATCAGCCCAAAAAGAATCATCAACATAATGCTTTGCACAGTCTTTGCCAAACGTCTCTCCCCTCACTGAAAGAACGATAGAATAAAGTTCTATTGAAACGTCTGGATGGGAAGGCTCTGAAGGAGGTCGTTTGGAGAGCGCGTCTGCACCGGTATTTTCTTCTTGAGGAATATGGTGCACGTCAAATTGATATGACATCAATTTTTCCAACAAGCGAATCTGACGTTTGGATAAATTCTTACTCTTGGAATGCATCGTCGATATCGCTCGATTATCAGTATATACTGTGAATTTTTTATTGTCGAGATGATGTCTCCATTGGTCAATACAATAAGAAACGGCCAATAACTCTTGTTCATGTACTGGGTAATTCAGCTCTGCACTTTTTAACATCCTTGAAGCATAGGCAACAGGGTGCAATAAACCGTCGTCCTGGACTTGACTGAGTGTTATATCAATCAAATATAATAAAAATAAAGAGACGTTAAAAAGTCAACGAGACCCAAAAGAACAATAATTGAACTGAAGTTTATTAAAATAAAATATTATCTCTATTTATATGAATCTTATTATCGGTGGGATATATATTGATATGTGTATATAGCTATACGTAAGATTTAAATTTGTCATGGCCGTGTGAATTATAAATATAAGATTAATGATATTAAGATTAGACTTTGAGCAGTTGACGATATGATATATCTACGCAGCTGTTATCTGTTATCATTATAGAAGACGGACTTCTGTGTTCTTACAAATTATGGTCCAAATAGGGAAGTACACGAAATGTCAGCAAAGCATAATTAAAAATACGCTGTACTTTAATAATTAAAATGACAAATAATTATTTTTATGAATAATATGTGTTGGATACAACACTGAGAATACCACCAATTGCAACCGTAGATGCAGCGTCAGTATGCAAATAAAAATGGCGGTCAGGATCTGGAAGAGCCAAAACTGGTGTTGTGGTTAAACATCGCTTTAATTCAACAAAAGCTTTTTCACAATTATCATCCCATTCCCAAGGTACATCTTTTCGAAGAAGTCATGTCAAAGGAGTCGAAACCGTCGCATAACCATGACAATATTGCCTATAAAAATTACACAATCCCAAAAATGATTGAACGTCTGCAATATTTTTTAAAGTAGTCCACTTCTTAATAGCGTTAAGTTTATGTAGATCACACTTAACTTTATCACCAGATACGATATGACCAAGGAATTCCAATTCCGTTTTTCCAAACTCACACTTAGAACTTTTTGCATAAAGTTTGTGTTGTCGAAGTCGGGTAAGTACGTCGCGAAGATGTTGAAGATGGTCGTCTGTTGACTTGCTATAAATAAGAATATCGTCCAAATAAATTATAACACAGACATCCAACAGGTTGTGAAAAATATCTTGCATTAAGCGCATAAAAGTACCAGGTGCTGACGTCGACCCAAAAGGCAGAACTGTGAATGCATAAGATCCATAGCACGTCAAAAAACTAGTCTTATCTTGGTCTTCTTTTCGTAAACGGATTTAATGATATCCACTGCATAAGTCAAGCTTCGAAAGAATACGAGCACCTCGAAGCTGAGCAATAAGATCGTCTGTTCGAACCAGTGAATATTTGTCCTTGATCGTCAACATGTTGAGAGCTCAATAGTCAACCACCATTCGTAAAGATCCATCCTTCTTACTTACAAAAAGCACAGGGCTACCGTAAGGAGCGTTGGAAGGGCGAATCCAACCTTTAGCAAGTAAATCGTCCAACGTCTTTTTTAATTCAGCTAATTCGCGAGTTGAAAGTCGGTAAAGACGTTGTGCTGGTGGTTTCGAGCCAGGTTCCAAAGGAATAGCATGGTCAACATGTCGTTTGGAAGGAAGACCAGGAGGTAAATCGTCTGGAAAGCAGTCGTTATATTCGTCCAACAATTGAGTCAAACCAGGTACCATAGCATTTTCACCATCGAAAATAATTTTTTCTGAATGCAGTACAACAAAACCGTCGTCATATAAATTATTTATAAGTTTGTTGCTAGCACAATGCGAAACATACTGTACTTCCATCGGTGAAGGTATTGAACGTGGTTTTACTGAATTAGTTCACCAGTTTATACCAGGATTTTCGTTGTAATGCCAGCTTTTTCCAAGAATAACGTCATGAGCATCGCTGCCAATACCAGAAAAAAGTCGTACAGATGAAGTGAAGTCGTCCATTACTACGGTTGCGTCCAAGTAGCATGTTGAATGAGTTTGATAGTCGTCTGCAAGTTTTAAGAAAGAACCAGGTGTTGAAAAAGTATTTTTAACCAGGTTTGATTTCTCAAGAAAAGACACCACCATGAAGTCATGTGTGGCACCACTATCAATCAGAATCCTAGCACTATGCCCATTTATAGTACCATCACGTCGGATTAAAATATGTTTTTCCTGCATATTTTTTAAATTAATACCTCCATCTGAAAAACCACAAAAATAATCTGATTCACATATAAAATGAACGTCTTTATTGTGAAAAAAATTTGTACTAGATAATGTAATGTCTATACTAGTTTTCCTTGAGTTTTGGTCGGACCTTTACAGGCCCTCATTGCACTGAAAATCGTCTGCCGCTTTAACTAATAGTTGTTTATTTTTTATTTGCTCTTGGTCAGAAACGTTGCAAAATGAGACACCAACAGGGATGGGCTTGACTGTTGGTGAAATTAGTTTTTTTTATAGCCTTTTCCTTAGGGCGAGAAAAATGCTGACCACCATTATTATTATTATAGCGTCCACCATTATTTTTATTTTTTAGGTGTATAATCTTTAAACGTCGGGCAATCACGTCCAAAATGGCCTTTTTCATATCACCTAAAGCATCGATTTTCTTCCAAAACCTTCTTAGAAGAAAGGCCACTTGCCTGTCCATTCTAGGGTTATTCATCTTATCCGCTATCCGCTCATCCGATCCGACTATCCGCTCTATCTGCAAGTGTTCATGTCTTTGGGGTTTTTTTTTTTTTTAAAAAAAAAAAAAGTTGTTTCAAAAGAATATCAAAGTACTGCATTGAAAAAGCGAGTAATAATTTTAGTTAATTGAAAGTAGTAAATTATAAATATTGGAGAAAGTAGTTGATTCATTTGGGAGATCCCTTAAAACTTTTAGATCTATACTCATTATTTAACCTAATCCCGGAAATGCTGAATCCTAGTCATCATATCGTTTTTGTTTTGCTTATATCACATAATATTCCGTTTTTGCAACAGCATTTGTTATAGATGATAGTAATAAGTTGTTGTTTTTATTTTTATTATCATATTTCTCATTATCCCTAATAATTCAACTAATTCTAACAATAATTTATATATTGTTTCCATCCTCTTATCCTTATAGCAGTTGCCAAACAATCGTCTTCTAATGTTTAAAGAAAAAAGAGATAAACTAACCCATTGCTATTAATATAACTGGCCCTTTATCAATAATTACAAAGAAAATCTAAAAACAGAAGCATGGATACTATTAAAAGTAATAATGGTAATAATTATCGTTATTATCACCGTACACATTAGAAAAAAAATATTCGAAAAATATTCAACTATTCAAAAAAATATTCAAAAAATATTCAGATGTTTAAAAAATATTCAAATCGATAAATAAATATTTAAAAAATATTCAGAAAATATTCA
>JAEPRB010000547.1:0-14131 GCA_016758965.1 Circinella minor
CCACAACCTCGGAAACAGCACTTTTTTCTACAGCGAATGCGCAGCGAAACCGTATGCCGTTAAATGACCCGAAGCGAAGCGAAGGGGCTCATTTAGCCGAGCGAAGCGAGGCAGGAAGAGGTTGATGTATAAAGAATAAAAAGACAGTATTTACAACACCGTTATCATTTTATTTTTGGTCCCAAGATGCACAGGATTTTTTTCGCTCTATTTCCATATTAAGAATAGCGCACAGGGTTTTTACAGGATTTTTTTATGGTGTTGATATCTTGCAATTATCCTCTTCGCAAATATCCAAAATACAATCTAAATTACACTTTGACTCTCGGTTAAGTTTTGCTTTGTCAAGGATAGTTTTGTCATGATCATCTTCTTTTGCTAATTCCCCGCTGCAAAGACCGTACTCCTTGCCGTCTTGATCGATCAAGAGTCGTACATCTACTTTAAATCCAATGACATTTTTACTATAATAGTATTGCTCCTTTTTTGGCATCAGTTGAATAAAGAAACGTTGATTCATGTGTTTTCATTCTAATATTATTTCTTTCAAATAATATATTGAACATGGGTTGACATATTGTTGTGAAATTGTCGTATTCTGTAAAATCAAGTTTTTATTTTGTTTTTGTAACATTTGTGGGTGTGATGATACTGTCGATAAGAGCGATTCCATGAGTTTAAATGCTATAAACGCGTCTTTGTTGTCAAAATATTTTGGAAATAAACGATAAAAATCTTTTAATGATGCATCAATGCTTCTTGATATTTTAGCTGTGGCGGATATGATATCCCAATGCATAATGATGTCTGGATGTATGTTACCGACTAGGCAATATTGGTAAAATAATTTATGTAGTAAACTTGAGTTATACAAGTCTCAGCAGCATAAAAAGATCGCTGAACTTGGTAAATAAAAAAAATAACTCTTTCCTCGCTTTTCGTTTTTCTCTTTACTATATCAATCTTAAACTAAAGGAAACTCCATTATAGATTTGGCCTTAGTCTATAACAATGTAGGTCAATGGGTATTGGATATTTGGTTTCGTATAGTTTTTTTGTTGCCTTCCACTCAGTTGGTTCGAACATAATACTTTGTGATAGCGTATCGTCATCTGAAGAAACAGTAAGAAAACCTTGCTTATGATTTTGCGCTCAAAGGAGAGAAGTGGTTTGTGAATCGTTAGTATCGACTGAATGCTCAACACCAGGATCACGAGGCGAACCAGGAAGAGTATCTTGAAACACGTCGTCAAATTCCTTCCCCAATGATTTAGCTGTATCTTATACTGTAACATTAATTCCACCATCATTTCAATGTATATAGGATAAAATATATCATCAATCCTTTTGCTGCGTTGTAAATAGTAGACTTGACAGTGTGACAGAAGGTAAACAAAATCAGGAATTTCACAAAATATAATCTTGACTATCCTTGTTAATCCTCTATGTATTTAAGTCCAAAACAGCTATTGTTGAACAGTTTTGAGTCAATGGCAGTCAAGAATCACATTGAACTTGGTACCAATAACATATGCATCTATGGTAGGTTTATATCCTTTGCATTGAAAGAAACCACAATTGTCATCAAAGACCTTCTCTGCTTTTTTTTTTCTTTTTTTTATGCGTGTGATTAATAATATAGAAGGTAAAAAAGGTCTATACGATGTTGATAATGATGATGCTGTTATTAACGCTGATGATGCTGCTGTTAACGCTGATGATGCAGAAGACGATGTTACCATATGGGTTGGTTGATTTAATGATGCTTCTTGTTCAGGGAGGGGAAACTAGATCAAGCCAAGGTTTGTCACGGAAGTACTCTTGCTGTCGCATTCATTGAAGAAGCTTGTAATTTTGCTGTTGCTGAATCAAAGACTTATTTATTATTGTTCATTGTGACCGCAGAAGTAGAACATAACAATTGATTCTCTTTATTTGAACTAGCCAAAACACGTCGTAATCTTGAAGCATCCCGAATTATTTCTTGTTCACCTGTGAAGATTGAGATAAAATAGTAGTTATATTGCTCTTGAGTTTTTCCCGAGTCAGGCATTTACTATTGAATGGTAAATCAAATAGATTTTCGTCATAGCTATTGATGTCCCAAGTGTTGGAATTTAGCATTCTATTAGAAAATGAAATATATAAGCAAAAGAATAAATCTGTCAAAAAAAAATACATCCAAATGCTTACCATAATTATGTAGTTATTGATTTATATAAAGTCATTGTGAACAGAGATGTTCTCTTTTGTATTCTTAAGAATCCATTTATGAATCAGTTACTTTTTACCCCCCCCCCATTTTATCATACCGAAGGACAAGGAAAAAAGTGTTTTCATATATGCTCTCTCTCTCTTGTAATAAAATTATTAACACCCCGATCTCTTCTTATGTTTGATATAGATCATCATACTCCAGTTGTTTAGAATAGCACCACCTTGCAAATCGCGTATTGTTAAATAATATCCAATTAATATGAGATATGCTCGACTAACCAATCCCTTCTTATTATTATCTTTGCCTAGTTAAATAGTTTATACATCATTTTTTCTAACAGATTTAACATAATCAGTTCAATCCTTACTAAAGATGCCTATCGTTTTAAGTTTCTTTTTCAGAGCAAAAATATAAAGCAATATATATAATGCAGATCTTGGCGTAAAAAATAATAAACTAAATAATAATGTCAAAAAAGCAATATGGAGTAGCTAAAGCTTGAGTATCCATCAAACAATGTTACTCATATGCACTTGAATCAACTCTAGCAAGGTTAATATATATAATTGATTTTACTTTTATACGTAATCCATTTATAAGCCATAATAAGCTCTTACTAAACTATTCATTTTCCATTTTCTAGCGGATCAAATAGAATCTTAGCGTCTTTAGCGAAAAGTAGCATATACAAGTCTTTATTTATAAATATGACAAAGCTGTTGAAAACGCACAATAAGCATAATAATAAGTCTAATAGATTTTTACTGTAAATAAACTGAAAAATGATATATAAATATATATTAAGCTTAAAAAATAAAAGTACGTAAAAAGTCTTCTTTAGTAGTTTTTAGAAATCTGCTAGATAAATTTTAGATATAAAATTGTCAAACTATTACGGACATTTGTTTTTTCTTTTAACAGCTACAATATCAGGCATAAAGTCATTACACTACGTATTGTTCAGGGAAAGTTTTAAATGAAAAAAAAAACTCTCCCAGTAAAGTAAAGATACTAAGTACATTAACTCTATTTTAATGACTCTCGTCAAAATATATGTAGGCGTAACATGAAACGTTATAATAGGAAATAACAAATAAACAATTTTATAGCTAAACTTTAAATAATAAAATAATCTAACATAAAATATTAACGTACACGAACATGTTAAAATGGTTTTTATTGGCTTCTATAATCGTCATGCTGCTGAACATGTTTATGATATTGTTAGTAACTGTGTTTCCAACCCAACCCCCCAAGTTCCACAGGTGAGAATAACTAGCAGCATTTTGTGTGTATGTGAACCTATATTATACTCACACGATGACGCGTAACAAAACAGTTTTTTTTTCAAGATGACGGAACTGATCATTATTTTGGATGTATGTACGTATTTTTTTGTTTATTTATCGTCAACGGCTCCAATGAGGGCTTTTTTTTTATCGTATTTATAACGTCAAGTTCATTTTAATTCCCATTTACAACACAAAAAAAAATATAAGAAATGAATTTTTTTTCTTTAGATAACCGTGTTTGGTATCTTTTTTATTTATTTTAATAAGGACAAACTATGATACAACAACATTATGAAAAAATAATGCTAGGTTGGTATTTGGAGGGAAAAAAAAGGATGTAAAAATAATTCGGGAAAGGATGGATGGAAAGGGAAGTTAGGAAACCGTTTTAGTTCTTAAGGTCAGATTCATAGTAACTGTCCAATTGTTCTTCGGCGTGTCTCTTGGCCTTGATCTTGTCAATAGCATCCAAACCCTTGGTTTCGATCCTGTTATTAGTAATTTAGAGATAAACATTATTAGTCATTATATTCAGTTGAAAGATTCACATTATATATATATATATATACTGTTTATATCACCCCCCCCCCCAATTTACACATCTTTTTCTCTACTTACAACTTGTCAACAACACCACCGGCAAGACCAGCGAGAAGTTGCTTGGCCTTAGCATGATCTTGAGGCTTGCCTTCCTTTTCACAATGTTCGTTATAGGCCTTAGCGGCTTGGTAAGCAGCGGCACCAGCAATCAATTCGTGAGTGAAAGAACCTTCGTGCTTGTCTTCCTTGTGAACTTCTTCGTGATCAGAGCTGAATTTATCGAAAAGACCCCTTCAAGATTAAAAAAAAAAGAAGTGTTATTTTTACATATATTTGACCAACATTAACTAAAACTGAACTCTCCCCTTTACAAATTGAATATAATACTTACATTTTTGTTGTTATAAATTTATTGAAAGTAAAAAATTAATGTTCCTGAAAGACAGGGCCTCCAAATGAACCCTCTTTTATAGCTTTTTTGATTGCCTATCGCAGAATGTTTTTTTTTTTTTTGGGAGTTAAAAATATTTTATCCATAAATGGTTAATGTCATGGGCAAGATTATAGAAAAAGAGTGTCGGTATTTCATTTTCGCCAAGCTTTAGTAGGTTATTCTTGCATGTTTTGGGATAATTTATATAATTTAAGGTAAAAATAGTAAAATTTATGCTCCTATAAATCTGCTGTGTGTGTATATATGTTCTCTTTATATTTTCACTGCATATGGTACAACCTTAAATAATCTATAACATAAAATAAATTGACCCGGAAAAACGGTTGATCATCTTGTGGTTAATTTAACTGCAAATAATTATATGTTGATTCTCCGTATACCCGCCACACCTTTTTGTTTTCTCACTCATTATATAAGACAACAACTCGGGCCATGATCTTACCCGAAATGATGTGGACCCAATCAACTAATTTCACTTATATTACAAAGAAGATGTGTAATATCTTTTTTTTTTTTTTTGCTCAGCATTTTGTAAATTGTTATTATATACGACCAGGGTTTAACAAGTTAAAATAAAATAATATATATATATTCATACGCTTCTTTTTTTCTCTTATATTGTTCACTCGTTCGTTCATTATCATTATTCAGTTCTTATCTCTCTCTTTAAAGGTTTTCTTCCTTGTGTTCTTTTACTACAAATAACATGTCACTAATGCACCATAATAAACTCCTTTTCAATCTTATTATTATTGGTTATATGATAACCATATGAAAAAGAAGATCGTCATCAGTTACTAATTAGTACATTTATAAACCAACTAAAAACAAAATAAAATGCAACACCAATACGAAAAAAGTAAGAAACCAGTAGTGTGGTTCCTATGTTACTAGTTTCATGGGATACCGTTTATGCTACGTACAGTTATGTCCATTTTTAGTGCTTATTGCGTAAATAATGAAATGCATGAACTTTAATGTGGTCTCAAAATAAATAAAAAAAAAGAATAGTTGCGGAACTTGTCATTGTACGACCTTATTATTACTGCTTATATTATTGAAAGTCGGTATAATAACAAAAAAAGGTAAGGCTAGTTCTTATTCATGAGCCCATATTATGATTATTGTGATATATATATATGATATTCCTACTAAAAAGAATAGGAAAATGATTTGCATAGCATCAAGAATAATAATATTTTTTATTTATTTTACAATGTCCTTTTTTCTTTAAAGATTATCTCCTAATAATAAATGTCGATAATTTTCAAGTTCATTCAATTCATTTAATAATGAAACTTTTTCTTGTGATTGTAGTACACAGACATTTGTAATCGAAACAGGTAAAATAGTAAGAATCTCTTCTGCCAAGTGATTATTACTCGTGGCTAAAGAAAGGAGTGGCGCGGAGCATACACGGTGTAAAAAAAAAGTTGTTTAATGCATAATACAAATTTAGAAAAAAATTAAAGTTTTTTTTTTTTTACGTGTATACCTAATGCATGGCGGATAAGCTGGTTTGCAAAACAAACTGCATCAAAATACAAGGTCTCGTCCATTAATAACCATTTAAAAGATCGTAAGCACCGCTTAGCACGTTCGGAGATATCATCTTCAAATCGTATGGCTCGAGACATTATTCGTTTTTTTGAAGTCTATATATTATTAATAATATTATTAATAAATGATTTTTTTTTTAAAAAAGTGATGAAAAAAGAAAATACCTCTTCTTTTAAAAATATATCGATTTCATTTGCTGCTGTTCTTCTTGCAATACAAACTATATTCAAATTAAATTGTCTTCCCATATCGTATAATATTGATTGTTCATCCTCATCCCAGTCATAGTCTAACGAACGAGATAGTAGTAATTTTTTTTTGTTAGTAAATCAATATTGTACGGATAAAATTATCATTTGCCATTTAACCGTACTAGAGAAAAACTCGGAAACAAGATCTATTTGTAATGTCTGGGGTAAATAGGCTGCATAATAAGAAAGTACTTTGGGCTATAATTTATTGAATGATTAGTTTAGTGTATATTTTTTTTTCATTTTATTTTGTAGGAAATAATACATACTCTGAGTGTATTTCTTTTTCCATTCAGTTCTGCATATTGTCGAAGGATTTTATATACTTGATCTGTTAAAGGTTTATTCATATGTTCATGATAATATATAATTAAAGCAGATATAAATCGTAATACAAGTTCACGCGTGTGGATATCGAAACTATTATATATATATTTAGTTTTTTTTTCAATTAAACTATTTCATCCCCATGCTCCAAACCAGTTTTTACCTTGTAGTTATATCAACGTTGGTAATAAATTGTGAAATATGATCAGATAGAATTGCTAAAATAGCATTATGAAAAAATAAAATACCAGTATTGCTAAATTATTATTCGTTAATAGATATTATTCTCGTCTTTATTATAGTTGCAAATAAGTTGTTTACCTTTCACTATTATCCTTCTCCTTGGCCAATTTGACATATTCATTATTCAACAAGAATGATGATTGATCTTTTAATTCATATATTTGATCATCTATTGATTTTACCACCTGTGTATTGTAATATGCCCATACTACATCTTCCCACGAATGACATACGGGTAGTACCTATTTATTGTCAAGAATCGTTTTTTTCTGGACGATAATAAAGTAAATAAATAAAAAGTCAAAATAGAAACTTACCTGATTAATATCACCCATTATGATCCCATTTACTGCTGCTTCATATTGATCCACTTCATCCTATTATAAATATATACTAAGTACTTATCAAAAACCGACCTTATTATTATTATTATTTTCATTTACTTGAGATTGTATTAATTCATTGGTTTCACGCCATGCTGTTCGTTGGTCTGGTAACCATTCAACTAGATAACCACCTATTTTTATTTATTAGTAAAAAGAAAGAAAATTAATTGTATAATTTAATATACAGACCTTTTATTCGCTGGGTATCATTTACATGTCTTGCAAGAAGCATAGTTCGCCATGGTTCATCCTCTCTTTCTGATAGCCTAATAGCTTCTTTGGTATTACCATGACGGAGACTTTGGAATATTTTTTGGTTGAGACTATCACTGCTTTTCAACAATGGTTCTGAAGTTGGTAAACTTTCAATAAATGTCTTCATTTTCTTTTTTTTTTAAGAAAAAGAAGGGATGTTAGAGGATAATATCAGTCATTACATTATGAGAGAGTTCTTTTTTTAACTCACTGAATATCTAGCTGCTAATGAATCTGAAGGCTTCATTCTATATATATATATATATATATATTGTTATATCAGTTGTCAAATGCTTTATATATATAGAAAACCACCCTTCTGTATTTGTATCATGAAAGAAAACAATAGAAACGAACCTTGATATAGTTTCAAGAAGATCCCAAACATGTTGTTCTTGAATCAATAGCTCTATTTCACTTGATTTTGATCGATTCTTTGTACGTTCAAGATCATTTGATCTAAAAAAGAAATATTATAGTCACTATTTTCGAATTGTCACCAGCATGTATTTATATATATCCTGTGGTGAGTACCTGCATCGAACCAAGGAAGACAAGTCGTTTAATAATTGAGAAGTTCCAAAATGATTTTGATGGTTATCTAGAACTTCAACAAAGGCAGAATCAAGATCGAAATCGCACGCGTTTAATATTTTTTCTGCGTTCATTCAGTGGTTTAACAATAAGAAAAAAGTGGTGGGGTTCGGAGAAAGCTTCCCTATCAGCTTTTTATTTTATTTTTATCGTTCTCTTTTTCTTTCTCTCTCTTTTTCTTTCATATAGTCCAAACATAAAAAAGAATGCATCCACAAAAATCACAGGCCGGTTTTAAATTTGTTATTAAATCAAAACTAACAACTGAACAAATTTCAGGAGATAATGAAAAGTCTTTGGAAACAAATTTATCAAAGGAGGAAGTTGAATCATCTAAACAACAAGTAACTGAAATGACAACGACAACCAATGATTCTGATGAAGTTGAAAAAAAACGAAAACGAACTGATAAAGAAGTTGTTCCTTTGGCTTCTAAAAAGGTTTTTATTTTTATTATTCTTTTTTTAGTCACAACCAATTTCTTGTTTGCTAAACTATCAAGTAAAAATTATTATTATTTCAGATTCATAGTCAACTTCAACGATGGAATCAAAAGAAAGCTGAATTAAAAGAAGAATCGACGATTGAAAAAAATGATGAAACTACTGGACTAAATGGCAGTAATAATACATTAACCATGGATTTTGGTGATGTCAAGATTATGGCCTGTTTATTATGTCAGCGTAAATTCAAAACAATTCAAGATTTACAAAGACATCAACAAGTATCTGAGTTACATAAAGTATGATTAAAATATAATCCATTTATCAAAACAAAAATAACATATAACTTATATTAATATTATTATAGAGAAATCTTCAAGATTCTGTTTGTGTAGAAAAAGCAAAAATGAAAATGCGTCATGTTAAAACAGATACTGAACAAGCAGAAGAACGTTTAGTCGATGTAAGTTATATAATGAGAGTTTATTATACTTTTTCTTTTTTCTTTTGTGATATATGTATATATAAAAATAAAAGAGCAGAAAGTTCAACTTGTCACAATTAGCAAAATTATCGAAACCGGGCAGCTGAAAGAAGACAGGCATATGGTCAACCTGAAAAACCAGTGATACCATCCCAACAAAAGCGTAATATACGATCATCTTCTGTACAAAGACAACAACCTATAGTAGACAAGTGAGATTTTTGTTAATTATAATAATTGATTTTTTTTGTAAGAAAAAAAAAGAGAGAGAATGAAACTTAATTATCCAGGAATTACAACCCACAGGACAACAACAACAATAACATCAATAGAAAAACCGATTACAGACGATAATGTTGGAGCACGTATGCTTCAACAAATGGGATGGCGACGTGGTGAAGGTCTCGGTAAAGATGCAGCTGGTATTGTGAATCCTATAGCTGCAGAGCAATATGCTCAAGGCGTTGGTCTAGGTGCAGCACATTCTAAACGAAGTATATCCACCACTACGAATGGTTCAGACAGCTATAAAGATCGAGCTAAAGAAATGGTAGTTATCTTTTTATCATATTTTTCATTTAATTCATTTTTGTTGTGGGTCTCTCTTTATTGTATTTTTAGGCACGACGACGATATGAAGAAGAAGAAGGCTAAAAAAAGAAGAATATTCCTTTAAAGAAGAAGAAACAAACAACACCTCTATTTATAATTAAAAAGAAACAAAAATATTATTATTATATTTGATTGATTATAACCTGTTGTTATTATTGTTGAGAAAATAAAACCTATTGGGTTTCTAGTGTTAGAGGAACCAGTGGTTACAGCTATGAAAAATATCCAACACCCATAGAAAATTGACCCCTGATCATTTTTTATTTCGATGCATAGAACATTTCCCATAAACGAATCCTAAGAAATCCAACTGTTCTAAAAGGGCGACCCCGCCTGCTGCATTTTTTTTAAACCTTTCTATTGGAAGTAGTAATTTAATTTAAAGACAGGTCTTTTTTTTTTCCTTGTTTGTTATCTTATTATTTTTCATAGTAAATATTTTTTTTGTCTGTATGATACATGGAGCATCGTTAGATGGCGCGACAGCAACAAATAATATCGCGATGGAACATCGTCACGGTATTAAGACGGATAATACAACAACACCTCAATCTCCGATAGAAAGTGATGTATATACTTTACAAGATGACGATCCTTTATCATTACCATCGGAAAGGTTATTACCTGACCAGTCAAATGGAAAAAAACTTAGTCAACAAAACATTGCCTTAATAAAATCGTCTGGAATCAACCTAGTATGGATATTAACATGGTAATGATCTTTTTTTTTGGTTAATAACCCCCTTTTTCTTTTTCAATTTTCTTATACTTATATTTATATCAAAAACCTTGTTTAATAATGGTTATATAGGTATTTGGTAAAGATGAATTTTATTTTATATTACATATAAAACATATAAGATAATAACAATCTAATTGAATGATATCAGTTTGCAACATTTCTTTCTGTATATAACAAATGGATGTTTTCTGAGGAACATTATAATTTCCAATTTCCACTTTTTGTTTCAAGTACTCATATGGTGGTACAGTTCACTTTTGCTGGATTATCCTTACTTTTAGTACCTAAAATACGACCTACTAAACGACCTAGTGTAAAAGATTATATGTATGTTTATTTTCTATGACAAACTATTTCTTTATCAAGAAAATGCTCTATATTTATATTTATTTGTCTTTAGATTAAAAGTCTTTCCTTGTGCATTAGCAACGAGTCTTGATATTGGTCTTTCAAATTTTTCATTGAAAACAATTACTTTATCATTTTATAGTAAGTTTAATACTTGTTCATTGAATTCAGTGCATTATGTTTATTTTAATGGTTTCTTTATATTTATAACTTAATAGCAATGTGCAAATCATCCACTCTTGCATTCGTCCTCATTTTTGCATTTCTTTTTCGTCTTGAAAAACCAAGTTTTAAACTTATTGGTATCATTTTCATTATTCTCATTGGTGTGCTTCTTATGGTATCAGATGAAACCGAATTTGAAATTGTTGGGTATGTCATCCCTAATAATATTTTACTTTCATATTATCATCTTGTATTAAAAAATTCAAACTTCCAAATTAGATTTATTTGTGTCATGACTGCCTCTATATGTGGTGGTATTCGATGGGCATTAACCGAAGTTTTACTTCGAAAGGAAAGTATGGGTTTAACAAACCCGTTTGCATCCATTTTCTTTTTAGCACCTGCACAGGGTATAATTTTATTTATATTGGCAGCTCCAGTTGAAGGTTACCCAACTATTTTCCGTAGCGCATTTTTTGTTTCATTTTCAGAAGGTATTCATACCGTGAGTAAACTATTCATTTATCTGTTTTTTTGTTCTTCAGAACAATGTTGTCAATTTAATTTATCTATGAAAATTCTTCATAGACGGGAATCATTCTTGCTGGTGGTTGCTTGGCATTTTGCATGATAATGGCCGAATTCTTTTTAATTAAACGAACTTCTGTGGTAACACTAAGTGTTTGTGGTATCTTCAAGGTAATTTCTTTTTCTTTGTATGGTAAGAATAAAAAGATTTATATTGTGATTAACTTGATAGTTCTTGTTTCATTATAGGAAGTCGCGACTATTTTTATTTCAACACTCGTATTTGGTGATATTTTAACTATTATCAACTCTATTGGCTTATGTATCACATTATTTGGTATCGCTTTATACAATTGGTTGAAAATACAGCGAGCTACTCGACAAGGACGTAAAGATGTTCATGACCAGGAGTTAGAAGGCATGTTGGATAATAACGATGAGAATGATTTAAATCATCAACATCATCGTCATTCACGAGAACCAATGTATAGCATGGTTGCTGAAAGTACACCTATTTTAATGGTTGATGGTGCTATGACTAATTATCGGGATCATGTTGATAGTGATAGTGATGATAATTTGAGTATTAACAAAAACCATACACGAGAACAATATGAATTACGATAGACTGTTTTTTTTTTATTTTATTTTTGTTTCACTCATTTATCTTTATTAACTATAAACACACGTGTACATTTTGGTATTGTGATTTCTTCCTTGTAAAACCTCTTTATATAAGTTTAACTATCATTTTATCTTTGAAGTTGATAAAAAGTCTACTGACCGTTATATCATATCTTTTTTATTGTTTGCGTTATATTAAAAGTATGCATTCGAACAGTTTTCATTAGTATTTCTTTTTGACACTTTCATGGTATTAAATATATCTTTATAAATATCTTTATTTCATATTGAACGATATAAGATAAAGGTTACAGTATTACCTAGTTGGTAACACAAAGCTTGCATAATAATAGTATTTTGATCTAAAACTTTGTCAGGCATTCTTGTAGCTGTGGAATCAAAATTAATTAAAGGTGAGTAGTCAAAGGTAATTTCTTGTCTTGTAGTAATTTCTTCTTCTTCATCATCTAAATTCAATATGTCAGTATTTTTTGTACGGTATTCTTGAAAATTAGGTGTATTTCTGCTATACTTATGAACCTTCTGTCACTACCGCATCTTCAGAAACTGACCCCAACACAAATAATTGTAAAAGGTACGTATATATGATTTTTATATGATATGTGTTATGTGTACGATCAGAAACTAATATATTTTGGACTGAGCGAAAACATTAGAAATGATGAGAGAAAATCAAGTAGAATGTTCGGAAGATGAAAGCCGAAACTCTAAGTGGAAATGCAATTTTCTTATGCCTTCACCACATGATTTGTATCTGGGCAGTGAAGTACTGCATCAAGTGAATAAGACCGAAATGGTGGGATTACTGAATGAAGATGGACATGATACCTGTGTAAATGGTGATCAAGGTGGTGAGTACAAAAGTCAATCATTGTACTATGATGCTACATTGACAAGTGACAGCGATGGCGATGGCGATGACTATCATGAGGAAATGACATACAAAAACAAGCTTGGCTTTATGAGCAACAGTTGGAAAAAGCAGCCTAAAGGAATTGTACGAAAGCAAGATATGAAGTCAAGCAAATCACGATAAAGTGGATAAAAAAAGGCATGTGAAGGAAACCAGGGTAAAGGCAAAGCGATCGTAGGCAGAACAACATATGAAAGCAAGTCTACAATCATGCAACTGGGTCATCAGTCGTCTGTCCTCCTGCACAAACAGGAACCACCCACATTCACAAAAGAAAGCCAATGAATGAGATGCAAAACAGCATGGATAACACTTCACAATTGGGCATCAAGAGAGCTCTCGACAATCCTGTAACAAACAAAGGTATTTTGTCAACCACTTATGTTTATTATTATCCTTTCCTGAAAAAGTCAGTAGATTTTAACGGTAAAACACGTACAACTTCAGTCAAGAAAAACAAAAGCCATTCAAGTAAGGAAACTCCCATTCATCCAGACAACACTTTGGAACAGATGGAGGGGGGAATAAAGAAACGTGGCCGAGGTCGGCCTCCAAGAAGCAAATAGCTTAGGAACAACGAATAATATTATGTTACGTAGCAAAAAAAATAGTACCTGTTTCCCAATCGCTGTAGGATAGCTCCCCCTTTCACCTCCATCCCCACACACGCACAAATTAAAGAAAAACCCTAGTTTACAATAAAAAAAGCATTGCTACCCAGATATTCTATATTCAAAAATATTCAATTTCTCAATAAATATATGTTATTATTGAAGATTATTTAAATAACTATATAAAGTTATGCAGGAAATATCGTAAAATCTGCAAATATGAATAATTGAATAATTTCATATTTTTCGCATATTTCTCGAATATTTTTTTCTCAAGGTGTATTATATACTTGTGTTGTTGGTGTCATTTGTATAATGCATAGAATATTGTACGTATAAAGAAAATTAATGTATTCCTATAATAAAAAAAGCAACGAAACGATTACAACATGAAATATAATACCTTGAAATCTCAAGTAATCTCGAAAAAGGATATATAAACTGATAATTTCGAAAAAATAGTAGTCTCAAAGAACATAAACTGCCAATATTACGCAAAAATAAACGGTAAAAACATCTG
>JAEPRB010000548.1:0-14048 GCA_016758965.1 Circinella minor
GCCGTACTGTTACTACGTCCTCTGATTGGAAGTCTTAGCTTCACCAATGTATCCAGTTTACGCGCCATACCAGGATATTCTTTACACCTGAAGACAGTGTCTGTTTTGAATAGCCGTTTTCCAACTCGAATCCGGGTATCCAACATACTAGTCAGCACTCGACTATCGCAAAATTGGTTGTGTAAATATTTTTTAAGGTAGCGGAACAGGTTATACTTATTGGAATACATGTCCAGTGTGGCATGGTGCCAATCCCACAGCTCAAGTTCTTGATTGCCATCCGGAATCGTATATTGGTCATTCCCATCTTCTTCTTCATCTTCCTCTACTTCCTCTACAGCTTCTTCTTCAACATACATACGATGATAGGCACGGGTGATTAGATGACGTTTGATGATATTGGCGGCATTGGACCCAGGAAGAACACGTTGCTTGATGTGTTTTTTAAAGAAGCCTTTACAAACATTGGAACATTGGTAAGTATATGTTTATATGTTAAAATAGAATATATGTTTTTTAATAAGGTGTTAACGTACCAATAGCACGTTCAGCAGAACGTGTGCTATAACTTCGTAATGGGCCTAGTTTCAAACATATGTCATGTATATGTCGAAGATAATGGAAATTGACATTATACATGTTGGTGCTGACTCTATTCTTCATATGGAGATGCCAAGTATGGAGATTTCTATAGTAGTGGTTCAATTGTTAGTTATAGATAGGCTTAGATGGTTTGATTATTATGGACTTACGTGTTGATCTTCACAAGATCATCCTGGTCAATATTCCATTGGAGAGCGAGTGTACATCCGATCACAAGGGACATTATAGCATCCACTTGCTCAGCCGAAGATGTGTATTCTTCTACAAGCCGTTCGAATACCAAAGTGGGGACCACTGCTTGCAAGAACACGATCCAATCAACAGATCGCATAAGCCCAGCTTTCTTGTACACATCTAAATGTATGAGAGGTATGTTAATATTTATATAAATAAATAAGTTTTCATCATAAACTATGTTCATTAATTACCTCTAAAGCTTCCTTCAAATATAGCAGATGGTATTGTTGCAGATGATTCGGTTATAGCACTCCCGATAGCTGAACATGCTTGCTTGGGTAGTAGGATGGTGGTGTTAACATCAGTAGCAAAATCACCGGATACCATTTGCCATATTCTCTTCATAACATTTGCACCTATAAGATGGAGCTCATCCAGTCCAAAGAAGGAATAACCATGGAACGACTTCAGTTGGGCAAAATCTGTGGCCTTATTAATACCAAATTCCTATTTTTTTGTTCAAAAATATGATCAATTATAATTATCCGTAACCGGATATTAAGAAAGTAAGTAATCAAAAAACAAATAATCATCTTTATGTATCATTTTACTGTATTATGTTAAGCTTACATTCTCATCCCCTTTAAATTCTTCATCCGTTCTTGGAGTAGACATTTCGATTGTTCCAGTATAGTATCTACCATACCCTCGACCTGCGGGACTAATTTCTCGGACTGTAGCTATTCAGCATTGGCGGCAACCATACGACGACATACAACCTGAGTGATGAATCAACTCTTGAACGCCGATGATATCACCTGACGCAAGTAAGCAATGTACTTTGACATTGATTGGCCCGCCTGCACAATCAACTATCATTCCAGCGTCCTCAAGAACACACAACTCATTTATCAACGGGCGAAGAAAACTGTAAATATTACCAGTATGGTCTGCAGGTATGATGGCGACTTGTATCATGTTTTGCGCCTTGTATCTATTTGATGGTAATAAAATATCGGGTAAGTAATTGTGAAAGAGTATAAAAATAACAGTATATACTTGAGTATAAAAAAATAATAGTAGATACTTGCCTTTCAAGTGGAGGGAGCGACAGAAAAACCAAGTGAACAATTGTTAAGCGGGAATTTCCTCCTTTGAATGGAGTAAACCCATCCACAAACAAGGATACGGCAAGATCAATATTAGTAGGTGACTGGTTTGGAAAAAGAGTTGGTTTGAGTTTTTGATAAATGGAGCCGTCAAATATATCAGTTAACATTCCTGGGTCAGCTTCGTAGTTTATTTTTTCATATATAGATTCACGAATATCGGTATTTGCAATAAACATTGCCAATTGCCTTGATAGTGGGAAATAGGACATGGTTTCGATCGGGTTTCCATTTTGTTTGAATTGCGAAGCATTACACTTGCAAGGATCAGTTGAGTTCATGGGGAAAAGTCGACAATGTTTAGGGCATATACGATACTTAGTCTCCTTAACATTGAACATGCATTCGAGGCGTGCCTCGCTCTTGGCTGGTGAATATAAAGGTACATTTTCTGAAACTCCCATTAATAAAAATAAAGTAGATCATATTTATATAGATAAATATAATGCAATTTGTACTTACCAAAACCTTCTTTCATAATCCACTTGTTCAACATTGCAAGTAAAGTAACATAGGCTTCACGGCTGATGTTAAATTGCTAGATCCATGAATACAACTCGTAGCTCTTTTGCTCATGCTTTGGGAGATCGGTAAAAGGATACACGTTTTCGACAATGGGGACATTCGTAGGCAACGGAGGTTCTTTATCCCAAGGGTCAACATATTCGTTCATAGACTCCTCATCTTCAATACCATCACTTACTTCATGAAGATCGGATGGTCCCGGTTCATCATCATCATCATCCATGTAATTGTCATCAGTCATGTTATCATTATCTTCATCAACATCTGTTCTTTGTTCATACTCTTGAACACCATTACTGCTATCACCAAAATCAAAATCGTTAAAGTCGCCTTCGAATGAACCAATTGATCCATGAACTTGTTCAGTATTATAATCCATTGAAAAATCCTTAGAACCAGATACAATGAATGGATTGACTGTGGTAGTGGCAGGAGCTTCGGGCAAAACTTCAGGATCAATGACGTTATTTCTTGACAGAGCTCGGAAAGCATTAGGATCTGATATTAATTAAAGGTAAGACAATGTTTAGAATCTTTTCAGTACTAATTGATTTTGGCGTTTTTATAAGTAGGAATAATATGTTACCACAAGTACTATAATGTTGTTGGAACACTGTTTTTTTCCAATACAATTTGCATTTATCGCAACGAATAAGGATAGCTCTGGGCATGATATGGTGGTAAAGTAAAGAATAAAATTATTAAACTATTTTTCAAAAAGCAATTCTCACTGAACATCTTTTTATACTCCTTTATATCCTGTGCTTGACGATTTTGTAACTATGCTCTGTGCAACATTTACGTGACGACCTGGATTAAATTTTTTTCTTTTGTTTAATCTTTTTCAACTAATTCGCAATTCACAATGAACGCACAACAACAATCTCATCAACAACAACGACCTTCCCAAGAACAACAACCCCTTCAACAACAACCTCCCCAACAACAACCTCTTCAACAACAACTTCTCCAACAACCTCTCCAACAACAACAACCTTTTCCTCAACTTCCGCAGCAATACCTCTAGCCGCAGCAAGCATCCTATCAATCAGCATATCCGCAGTATGCTCCTCCTCCACCCGATTGGTATGGATTCATGTAAGAAATGCGCAGCTGGATGACTAACCTTGATAATAAGGTGACGCGCATTGAGTCATCTGTTGCATGCATCGAAGCAGAACAGTCTGCGCAAAACCTAGTTGTTACGCAGCAACAACAACACCATCTACAACAGCGTTTTGTGCAGGAGGACCCCTTGTTAGACGTTTCCCAGGACGACGAACTTTATAAACGACTTGCTGATTATCGAATTCCTGCGGCGGGGATAATCCGCAAGCCAGATGTCAATAAGATTACGCAAGGCCACGTCAGAAAGCATTTCATCGGCGAGGTCTTGCAGCTGACCGGTTCAAACGAAGAAGCCATGATGGACTCAATGATTAAGATGACAGAAGTTTTCCGCGACAGACTTCTGGCCGTTTGGGATGCCCGTCCCAACAAGAAGAATAACACGTTCCGTGGGTTCACTGAAGCGGCCAGAGATAAGTTGGCGATGGATATCTCTGTCTTCTTAAAGCGTCGTTTAGATGACATCCCAATTGACATGTGTGAGAAAAATTGGGTGTCACTCTATTTGGTATATCATCTTTTTGAGAAGTACATTAGTACTTCTCAAAGGTATGTAGTGGAAAATATATATATATAAATATAAGTATAGCTTAACAAGAATATTGACGATTTACACTAAATTTATTATAGAGATAAAAGACGCGCCCCTACACGCACGGTATCCATGTATTCAGGGTATGTTTCAATAACTAATGGGCAATAAATTAAATACTGTATATATATATGTGTGTGTCTGTGTGTTCTCACAAGTTTTTTTCTTTTTTAATATTATAGAAGCTACATGGATACAGCGAGTGAGGGTGGATCGGCCATCATGCCTTCATAAGTTAAATGTGCATGGTTGATAAATAAACTGTATTAATAATATTATTATTTTTTTATATTTAATATTAGGACTTTTTTTAATGATGAAGATGAAGATGACACCAGCACAGCAGCAAACGTCAGGTAAGCAAAATAACAATTTGGATTACTCATTTTATTCCATGAACTCTGATCATAATCTTTATATAGTTTGTCTGCTGCTGCGACTACGTCAAGAACCCCCACCACCATCTCCCAAGACCATCACCTCCCTTCGTTTTCAATTCCGTCCTCCTCTGTCACTTCTGCTCCTTCCGCCTCTGCTACTCCTTCCGCCTCTGCTACTCCTTCCGCCTCTGCCACTCCTTCCACCTCAGATCTGGTTATCCTTATGCAGGATAATCGGTAACCTAAGCGACCACAAGGGAACTCTGGTCTTTCCCCTTCTCCCTCCTCCACCACATCTTCTTCAAAACGGCAAAGAAGTAAAACAAATGCCGTTGTTCCGACAAATCGTCGGTAAAAAAAAATAAAAATTTCTTTTTTTTAAATATACTATTTGTATTATTAACAGTATTAGATGTTTATTTGGGTTGTATTATTGGTTATAGAAGTGATTGTGATATAAATAGACTAATACTTCATTGGGTTACGTTTGGGAGTACAAATGTCTAAATTAAGATGATTGCTGTACTGAGTTGTAATTCTATCCCGCGAACCTCACGAACCTCACGAACCTCGCGAAAATTTCCCATGGTGAAGCGGTAATGGGTTACTCTTTGATATTATTCGTCTGCACTTCTTGCTTACTCATAAATTGACACTAACATGAATCACACATATATAGCCATCGCCAATCCTGAAGAAGCATTGGTAAATGAGCTTGAAGAAATAAAACGAAATGCTATCCGTGTGCTGACTTTGCGAGCAGCTTGTTATGCTGCGAAACAGCAGTATAGAAATGAGTTGAGGGACGGATGGATGTTAATCAACATCGCCTCTGAAGATCCTGCTGGATACCTTTGTGTTGGGCGACGTTATGCTGCACAAGGGTGACACCAGCGTGCCCTTGATGTGTTTAGTAAGGGTTTGGAGTCTGTACCTATGAGTCATTCTGACTACCATTGTCTCCTCCAAGGTAAAATGCATGCTCAGCAATCTCTTTAACGTTGAGCGCGTTTCGAAAGTTGCAGGTAAATAAAGAAAAAGTTTGGTTTAGGCGTACATGAAAAAAATATTCACCTAATATATACATATATCTCCTTCTTCCTTTTTTATCCCATAAAATATATCTCTTAAGAAGAAAGATAAAAGGCAATCGGGATCGGATGATTTTTAAAGTTTTTCTCTTTTCACAAAAATAAAAAAAAGATTGGGAAAACTGTAGAATATATATACAGTTGCAACCATAAAATATAATTAGCAGTAAATCAATGGATAAAAGGTATATAAGAATGGCTGATCTATATGATTGAAAGTTGTGAGTAGTTGTAAAATACAGCTTTACTTGTTCTCAGTTGCTTTGCGATAACAAATCAATCAAAAAAAATAGAGTTTATAAAAAGGGAGAGTAGAATTTGGTTTTATTAGAAAGTTGCGAAGTAGATGATTATATTAGGATATTTATTCGGAAATGATTGGAAAGGCAAGGTCAATATATAAAGAACACTTGGGAGCATCAATTTTTTCCATCGCAGTATCTAACCGTTGCTTAATAGTCTCATTTTTTCTTTGATCTAATAAGCTACGAGAACACATACGCTGCACCTCTCAGAAAAGTTTTTCTGCAGGGTTCGAGGAGCCATCATGGCGGGGAAGAAAAAAAACTTTATGGCCCCAACTTTCTATTTCCCTCTTCAGCTGCTCTGTCTCTTGTGCTGGTCCACCATCCAAGCCAAAGAAAAACTTTTCCATGCTCTGATCATTGAGCTTCGTCGCTACTCTCTTGACAAAATCTACCATAACTTGATTCGAAGTTGGCCTTTCAAGCAGCGAATTGATTGCTCCACAATCCCAGTCGTCCCAAATGCAACCAACAAGTTCATCTCAGCGACAACGCCTTGATCTTGCTCAGTACTTGACGTTGTTGGTCCCGTTTCTGGATATATACGGCGCAAATTGTAGGCGTATGATCCTTCACCGATGAAAATGCAGTTTTTACGTACATCAACTTCACCAGCGTCCAACATTTGCCAAAGAGTATGGATATACTCTTCCTCTTCTTTTTCCGAAGGCAATGGTGGATAGCCCTGGACCTGTTGAAAAGTGATTCGACCATTCTTGCATAACCACTTTTGCAGAGATGATACTGCAGGTATCGCCATCGTTCTATCGTCGACAAAGGCAAAATAAATATCTTCGATGGACACATGTGGGTTTTGGTCCACCTGATTCAAAATGAAAGAAACAGTTTCTTCTGTGAAACTGCTCTTTGCTTTACGACCTTTTTTGCTTGGTGAGGTCTTGCCGTGGGTCTTGTAACGCCAAAGAGCATCACGTAACGTGGTAGTTCTTATACTACCTCTTGCCGCCGCCTTGACAACACTCATACCATATATTTTGACACCTTCAACAGCAAGCGCAATCTGGGCATCAGAATACTTCTCATATCTTCCACTGTTACGTTGCTTTGTTGGCTTCTTGACACCACTACCATTGGGTCTCTTGGCAATTTTACCAAACGCCTTGCTGGTAACTTGCTGGCTGGTGCTACAAAATGGTTTGACAACATCGGCATTAGCCGTCGATGTTACTTCCTTGTCACGGATCTCCGTCATTTTGGTATCTTTTGTTATATATTTGTTAGTAAAAAGAACAGCGATATGTTTGGCTAATACTTTATCAACCATCTGTTCGTTTTCCTTTCATAGGTTTACGTTGTGATGATTTGAGTAGATATATTTTATATACATCATTTAACTCGTTTATAAATACCTTCACCCTGGAAACTAATTGTTCGTTGGAACATGTTGCTTAAAACTACCGATGCTTCGAGTTCTGATTCAGTGCGGTTGTCGTTGTTGATGTTGGCTTGGTTAGTGTTCATTGCTAAAGTAAGTTTATATTTATAACTTCTGTTAGTTGTACTTTAAAAATCATATTTATATATTTATAACTCTTTCCCTTATGTGAGAATAAAGCTTTGCACATACTGTGTAAATATTTATGATTAAAAATTTATTGAAAAGAAGAAGGAGGGAGGACAAAACAAAAACTGTATCGAAGTGTTTTATATGCGTATGGAGTTCTTAATGAATCATTCCGGATCAGAATAGTATCATTTTAAACCTAATATGTTTTAAACGAAAACACTGACAGATATGGTCATTTGGAGAGACTCTGTTGGAACTAAAAAAATGAGATATACTCACTTGTACACCGATCAATGATGTTAGATAATGTTAAAAAGAACACTATACAATTAATAATGTTAACTTTGATATAAAAAAGCAACAATCACTAATCATAACGTTAAATACCAAAAAAAAAAGAACGCGTTCAAAAATAAAATACAATTTCTATCATGAGATTCTATTTTATTTCTCAGCTATATATCTATTCCCACTTCTTATCCAACTGTTCCCCTTCTTCTTTTGCAAATCAAGATTATACGATGGGAATAACTAGGAACTGTTATATACATAACAGCTGTGAAACTCTTAAAGTAATAATTCAACCTATAAAACAATAATTACCCATTATATCCATCCATAACATACATGTATCACTATACTTCTTTTTTTAAGCGGATTGATTGATGTATAAAATTTCATCCTTCAAAAAGAAACTATAAAGTTATTCTAGATATAACTAAATAATACGATAATCAACAAAATTGCAACATAGCACAATACATAACCATGCTTGTAAGATTGAAAGACAAATATTACGAAGACAAAGGATGAAATAGTTTTCAAACAACATCCAGAAAACAGTTTAATGATCAAATTCATACACGATCTTAACTAACTGATTTAGATATTACAGATTCCGAACGAGTAAGTAAATGAAAGTAGTTATATTGAAGTGTTATTAATTAACACGCATTGGAATCTAGAAAGAAAAGGAAACACTTGTCATAAAGAAGTTGAAGTTTTAATTGAAGAAGGATGCAATAATATAAAAACTAAAAAGATAAATCCCCAGTTTTGCTGCAATGGACTTTTTTGTCATACTGCATTTCTTCCTCTTGCAATTTTTGTAAGCTGAAAAATATATTTATAAAATGGTAAAATAGAATAAAATAAAGTAGAGAAGAGGGAAAATTGTTATGTAGTGGGAGGAAAGAATTTAAAGAGCATCTTCATGTGCAATACACCGAGGAAAGAAGCTTATGGAGTGGAAAACCCATCCTTTAAAATCACTAGGAGTTACCTTGGCAATTGCTGCAGAAATTCGATCCTCCAGTTGTTTTTGTAGTTTTTCTGTTTCTGTTCCTTCTTGGTTATCATCTTCCGTATCGTCTTCTATATCGATTAACGCATTTTTATACAATATCTTGATCTTGGAAAAAATTCTTCGATAGGATTAAGAAATGGAGAATACTGTGGCAGCATTATGATATGATGGCCGCGTTTCTCTACCTCATCTTTAATCCACCATGCTACATAAATTGGTGCATTATCAATAACCAAGTAGCACCCTGTGCGGCCTTGCTCCTCGAGTCGATCCATAACCAAGTGCAAAAATGCAAGAAAGTCATGACTATTGGTTCCTTTTGTTTTTTTCATTTCTTGTTCACCATTTTTTTCTTCATCTTCTTTTTCCTTGGTTGTTTGACTTCTTTTTACCTTTGCCCTTCTTTTTTTATCTGCTTTTTGAGGGATTCTCAGAGACACTTCCACCAGCCCATCATTACAAACAGCAGCCAAAAGAGTGATAGTTGGCGAACGTCTAGTCTTCACCTTGATATGCACTGGTCTTCCGCGTTCAGACCATCCATAATTACGGCGCATACTGGCGTTAAACGGACATTCATCGATAAAAATACAATTACTTTCGTAATCAATTTGCTTACTATGTATATACTAGCGCACTCACTCCTCTCTCATTCTTTTTGTATCGGTATCTGTACGACGTTCAGGATACCATCCTGCTCACTTCAATGATAGGTGACATTTCTGTGTCAGATGTCGATGAAGGTTGGATTGTGATATGGTCACGCTAAACTTTTTTTCAAACGATTCTTGAATTTGTTGTAATGTGGCCGTGTTATGCTTTTTAATAAACATTTTGATATGTTCAGCACCTTGGCTGTTAATTTTTCCTTGCGTGGTTCTTGTTTTGGGTTTCGGAAAAGCATTTCCAGTGGACTTATGTTCGTTTATGATCTTTGTAACATTAGACCAACTGGTTCCCACAGATCGAGCGGCTGCACCATGTGTCATGCCATAAACTCGTATGCTGTTCAATACTGTCTGAATCTGTTTTTCAGTCCAGTTTTTACCATATGATTTGCGGCTTTTCTTGCTAGGACAATTAACAACAGGTGTAACTTGTTCTACAGTGGCGATAGAAGATTGTGTACCAATATTTGGTAAGATTGATCGCATTACTGGAAGATTTGCCACCTGCAGATCCATCTCGTTTTCACTTTCATCATGACTATCACAATCAGAGTTCCGGTATATATAGCGGGACTCTGGGAGTATACTGTCGTTCAGTTGCTCATCCTCACTCATAGGATTTACATCGCCATCTAATATAAAGATATGGTTATATAAATAAATATTATTTTCATAAAAGGTCTCTTACCATCTTCGACTTCCGAGCTGTTTGATGCGACCGTATCTTCGTCTATTAGCATTTCCTGATCACAATTGATACCTATTTATTACCAAAATCAGTACTTTACGTATATGTATCTTATCAAAGTGCTACTGACCAGATTGCTTATTTTGCTTAGCAGTCAAACTAATCGAGCTAAAAGCTTTAGCTAATGTAGATGATCTCGCTGTCTGAGAGCGAGTTTTTGGGACGTATGTCCGTTTTGTTACTCTGCCGGCATTGCGAGTTTTTAAGGAAGTAGTGTTGATCATTGATGTTAGAAAATGTGTAAAGTTGTAAACAAGAAGAGAAAAATAGTAATAACGATAAAGCTTTATTTATTTTTTTAATAGCTTTTCTACTGGTACTACTGGAGTACCAAATATTTTAATACATGAAAAAGCAATTGTTTTGTATTTCGTATTTTTTAAAGGCGGTTTGACTACCAATGTTGGTGAGCAGATGTTTGATGAGGATATATCAAGATCATTTTGAAACATTGAATGCTTTTGCATCGAGATCTTGATAGCTTTATCTTGTGCTTAAATATTATGAAATGTGTTAATATCCCTGTCTTTTCTTTTGTTATTGTCTTCTTTTAAAAAAAATAGTTTCTTACTTTTAGTTTCTTTTAAACTCAAATCTTTTAGTCTTCTTGCGAGGTCGCGCTCCTCCTGCTGACCATACATCTCCTATAACAATTGAACTGAGCCGATCAAAGACTTAAGTCGACTAGAAGCAGCTCTTAGTTCTGCAGTAGTAGGACCAGCCTTTTTCAAGCTTTTTCATGGGATGGCTTGTCTTTTTCTTTCTGTTGTTTTTTTTGTTTTCGTCATTGTTGGTAAAAGGGTTAAATGAAAGATTCGCGCACAAATCAAGATAATTGTCACTAGTTATGGCGTAACTATATTTGAACGAGAAAAAAACAAATCCCATATTCTTTCAGTTGTTTTTGGCGTTCCTCTTTGATCAATCATAGTTTATTTGGGTGTACTAAAGTTTCACACGCCAGTATCAATTTTTCAGAAGTTAATCCAATAATAGATTACCCAAAACAAACGACCATCTCGTTTCAGTCATTTGCCCTTTTTTAATATGTATTTTCCAACATGACTATGAAAAATCAAAATCATCACTCCACGAACCCCATCCATGACAACCTGTACTAAATTATCCAGCAACATATGTTCAATTATCCAAAAGCATTCTAGTATATAAATCAATTTCTAACTTCCATATTTTATTGATAATATTAATCGATAACCATCGTGTATCTATACTAGCCACAACATCACTAGAAAATCCATCTTTTCAATCAATTTGTGGTGGTAATACCTGATCCACTCTTTATCCTTTTCTCATCCATGTGTTTGTTTAATGATAAGTGCTGTTAAATTGATAGTATCAGGCCTAGATGACGTATTTTAATAATCGTATCTATATAGTAATTATACGTCAGTTTAATAATAGGTATCATTATCAATTGAACACAACTGCTTCCAGTTAAGGCATAACTATACCATTAGTTGCTCAGAATTAAAATAAAAAGTGACAAGATCAAGTAATAATTATATAAAAAAAGAATATCAAAGTCAAGTACCGATAACTATAAGTAGGTTATACAAAGAAAAAGTTCAATTTTAATATACTGTACTGAAGAATAAGATTTAATATAAGAAAAAGAAAATGAATTAATTGAATAGAATTGAAGAATGTAACTTACTTTACTAATAAATCATATTGCTTAAGATATAATATTAATTATCTATCAATAAATGTAACAATAGAGGACAATCGTTTATTGAAAGTAAAAAAAAAAGGGGAGAGTGGCAAAGTAAAATAATAAGGTTTCTTTCGTAAGATTTCCTGGGGCATGGGAATTAGTCTTTCCAAAAAAGAATAAATAAGACTTCGGAAGCCGCGATGAAAAAAAAACATATTCTCTTTTTTCATCTTTATTATTGTCCTACTTTTACTTTTTCTCATCTTGAAAGACATCATTAAATTTATCAATATAATTCATTAATAAATGTATTCAAGAGTTAATAAGAACTGTTCCCTTCGAGCCATCAGTTTCTATTAGTTTCATCGGCTTGGATAGTAAGTTTTGAAATTCTCATTTTTATTGCTGAATACTTTTACAAACTATTTGCGTCATAATGGTTAACAAAGACATTGACTACAGTTTTCTTTAACAGTTTATCTACCTTTTTCCTCTAGAAATTATATGTATTATCTTTGGTTTCTTGCCTCCAGAAGCTGTCGTGGAATCTACTACGGTTTCAAAGCTGTAGGCACAACAGCTTTTTCGTTGCGACAGCTGCTGGTCGGATGTCATAGTTACCGAGTTATCAGGTGGAGATTTCCTTTACCCTTGCCAACAATTAACTCATATAATCCACCACGTCCATCCATACGGTAGTCATTATCTTCAACTTTTCCTTAACTGTATGGCTCGCACTCATTCCGACACGCATTTTAAATCCATCACCTTCGCTTCTCATTATATTTCACCTAAATCTCAAAGTAAGTAAAACAAAATTTGGTCATATATAATCATTCTTTTTTGTGCATAATAAAATATGCATTATCAAAGTATGAATAGCTTCTTATTGATGCATTGTATATAATAATATATTTACTAACAAGTGTTTCCGTTTGCTTTTCTTTATTTCTATATTATATCAACAACACTAAAAGCATACAACACGAAAACCCTTATCAAACCACCCACACCGCAATTTCTTGTCAACTTTCTTTCCATCCTTATACGTAAAAATCATGCCACTTTAAAATCAATCATTTTACCAAACACAACCCGCACTTCCCCACAAATCATCAAATCCGCATTGGTTCCAAAATTACTATAAACTCCATTCATTTCATCAAACAAAAAATTACACCCATTCGCCCTAAACCAGTTTACTATCCATTGGTTGTGGGCGGATGGAATATTGATTGAATATAATAGATACAAAAATAAAGATAAAACCATATTAAAATTGAATATAGGTACGAATGAATTTGGGGAAAGGGATGAAGATACATGGGATAGTTTTAGTTACTTAAATGAAATATATACCAGGAAAACTAGAAATAACTGAGAAAAGATGAGGATAAAAAATAAACATATAAATGTATATATGTATATATTACTTAACACTGCTCATTTACAGTATAAGTTGATTGCTAAACATAGAGAACAAAAAGACATTACGGAAATAGTTTCTTAAATGGAAAATATATATTTTGAAACTTCATATCATTGAATAATACATTCCTTTATTTATCCCGATTAATGAAGCTTCTGTTTAGTCATTCTATTTTGTTCTTTTATATATTTGTCTTTTTGTCGTATACAATCAATAGTACTTAAACACTATATGCGTTTCTTTTTTATTTTTTTATTGCTTATACATCTTCTATTTTTAATAATATGTAATAGTAATAATAATAATAATAATACAAAATTGATTATTACTGCTCACTATATTACTAACCATCTTTATTGATACTTTGTTTATACCAACATCTCCTTGTTTATAATAACTTTTGTTACACATCAGATTGTCTAATGTGAGATTGTTTTCATTCAACAAAATACAACCATGCTTTTGCACTACCTGATTTTGCCCCACTAAAATATTTAATAAAAGTCAAAAGTAATAAAGAAATATTGTAATCCTACGAGACTAGAAATAATCGATTGATCCTTTACTTTTTCAAAAATATATGTACTGTTTATGTCCACCAAAACCGCATCGAGCGATCATTGATTGCTGCACTTTTGTCAAAAATATACCTTTATTTTGAAATGACAAAAATAGTAGTGCTAAGAAAGGAAAGATATTGACGATAATAATAGCAAATAAACAA
>JAEPRB010000549.1:0-12746 GCA_016758965.1 Circinella minor
ATACAGTTGAGAATTCCGCCCAGGGAAATAAAATAGTCTTTTTTTGTTTTCATTTACAATTCCATTCTTAAACACTATAATGAATGTTGAAATCTTGCTTCAAAAACGTAAAGAAAGACGTGAACTCAAAGAAAAATTAGAACAAAACAGCATTCGTGCACGACAAACTCTTTCTAGTATACTCGAACGAAACCGAAAAAGAAGACTTGCTACTGCTTCTACATCTCAAGATCCAAAACGAAAGATTGTTAATCACGATCGCGCCATGTTTCAAATGATAGTTATGCAAGTCTATTTTTCGCAAGTTCCGAGATATGACGCAACGTATTTTCATCGTCGATTTCGTATGCAATGTGAACTTTTTGTGCGTATAATGAAAGAACTTGAGGCGAAGTACACCTACTTCCAACAAAAGAAGGATGCTGCTAGTAAAACTGGATTTCACCCATTCATCAAAGGAACCGCTGCTATGCGCATGTTGGCATATGGTGGATCCGCCGATGCTGTTGATGAGTATCTCAAGATGGCGGATTCTACCTCGAGAGAATGCTTAATCAATTTCTGCCAAGGCATTATTGAATGCTTTGGGCAGGAATACCTACGTGAACCAAATGAGGAAGACCTCAAGCGTTTGTTGGCTCTCGGAGAAGCTCGTGGGTTTCCGGGTATGCTAGGTTCCCTTGACTGTATGCATTGGCAGTGGAAAAACTGTCCTACCGGTTGGGCTGGGATGTTCACCTCTGGTAAAGAAGGTACACCCACAGTCATTCTCGAAGCTATCGCCTCCCATGACATGTGGATCTGGCATTCATTCTTCGGTGTTCCTGGCTCTTGTAATGACCTCAATGTCTTACACAAGTCTCCATTGTTTGACAGTGTTATCAATGGTCACTCTCCCGCTGTCAGTTTTACTGTTAACAACAATCAGTATGACAAAGGGTACTACTTGGCAGATGGGATTTACCCAACTTGGGCAACTCTAGTTAAGACAATCAGGCACCCAATTGGCAACAAGAACAAGGTATAATATATTGATTGTAGATCATTTGATTATCCATTGTTTTATTGTAGATAATCTTTATATTACATCTATCCTACCAAATTATACTCACCGTTTTATTAATCCAGTTGTTTGCTAAAAGGCAAGAGTCTGTGCGCAAAGACATCGAACGTTGTTTTGGTGTCTTACAGCAACGATTTGCAATTATCAGGGAGCCTGGACGTTCGTGGCATGTATCACACCTTTCAAATATTATCAAGGCATGCATTATAATGCATAATATGATTGTCGAGGATGAACGTGATAACTACAGTGTACAGTTTGAGTTGGATTACGAGCATTGTTCCTTCAATGTTCCACCTTCCATCCAACATGGTGGACAGGCAGAGGAACTTGTACGGCGCCAACGTCAAAGAGAGGTTCATGACAAGAATGTCCATACAAGACTGTTGAGTGATTTAGTGGAGCATATTTGGCAACGCTATGGAGATGAATAAACACTTTGTTGCTATAAGCTACTTACCTATATTTTAACATTAATAACAAAAAAAAATTATTATTCATGCTCACTATCATCCTCCCCTTCTTCTTCTTCTACTTCTACATCTTCTACGTCTTCTACTACATTTTCAATCATTCTTTGCTCCTCTTTCTCCTTCTCTTGATCCCTCTTCATTTCTTCCACGATCTTCTTTTGCATCTTCTTATGATAGTATTTAGCTTCATCGGAAAGAGTCGTCATATTAACACTCATGATCGCATGTGTCATCATCACCTTTTCTTGATATACATGCAATCTTGAGATGGCGTTGCACTCCCGGTCAATCTCTTGTTGAGCGCGTACCATTTCTAACGACTCCTTATCTGTAGCGTCCTCGTCTTCCGAAGGGCGCTTTCTCTTACTCGACTTGGCAGCCTTGGCTTGGTGCTTGCCAACAGGTCTTGGCTGGGTTTCGCCCACCACTTCTACTTCACTGTTCTCCTTGGTGAACCGGGGTTTCCACTTTTCTTCTACCTTCAGTAGATCCCATACATGTTTTAATCCAAACGCCTTTCCACTATTGGCAGGACGAAAGTCAACATACCTTGCACAGGTTTGCTCATACTATTACTTCATTATTAATTACTGCTTTATTTATTTAACTTGTCTTTAGGTTTAAATATAAAATATGAAAATTTGACTCACCCAATCATCTTCATTCTCACCACTTTTTCTGGCCGCATACACTTTTGCATAGCTAGCCGAGAAAAACTGGCATCTCGACGAGATAGAATTGAAACGTGATTTCAATGATGAGACATCACGATTAAAAAGGTTTTCGCAATTCTCGACAAAACCTTCTACAACTGAAGACCACAAGCCTTCTTCAGTCAAGTTAGTACCTACTGTTGGGTTGGTTGTAACACCTAGGTACGCCTTTACTAAAGCAACGTCTTCAGCTTTGCTAAATGCAGGACCTTTTTTCTTGCGTCCATTGTCGATGGCAGGAGTTGCAGGTTGAGTATTGGTATTGGTAGTAGTGGTAGCGTTGCTCATTTTAAAAATAAAAAATACAAATAAAATTGAAGGAAGTGGAAGGAAAGTTTTACAAACAATTTTTTTTTGAAGTCAAGCAGCTGTTAAACTTAACAGCATTTATTAAAAAAATTAGACGCTATTAAACTTAACAGCGTTGTAACAGCTACCGCTGCAGGAGCTGAGTGTTAAAGAAGCTGTTAAATTTAACATAACAGCGAGTTTAACAGCACCACTGCGGATGGTCTTATAAACATCGAGAATTTGTATATTTATCATATAATTAATTAAAACTTTTTATATATAGTATCCCCCCAATAATTAATCACAAAGTGAACAAAGGTACTGTCAACATATCTATTTATTTGTAAATAGTGTTTAATAGAATATGTATTTATATACTAACTTTTAGTTATGGAAAACATATAGAGTACAAAGAACGGCTGTACGACGTGGCAGAGGACGTGGTAAAGGTAGATCAGCGCCTGTCACATTACCACGCCGATCTGCTCATAATGCAAATCCTTGATTTATTCACAGTCTCGCAACTTACAACAACGCTTAGTACCACTAGCATAATCACTAATTATGAACTTACAATTCAATGTGACTCAAATATATCAGCTAATATTATAACAAATGAATTAGGCAAAAATAATTTTATTTAAAACAATAAAAAAGGAATAAATAAATAATAGCATAAAGATTAAAATGTTATAAGTTTATAATAGTAATAGAAAATATAGAAATGGGATTAAAGAGGGAGAAAAGAGAAAAATGAGAACTATACTAGGCTATAAAACATCAATGAATCTGCATGAATCTGCATATACATTAGGTAATGGATATGACTGAATATCTATGATTCTGAATGGATCTATGGATCCCCATGAACTGGCACTTTTCATAGAAATTCATGCCATTAGTAATCATGCAGAATCATGGAAATACATTCATTATTAATGCTCATTTTGGCCGTGGTGCCTCCAGCAACTAAAAACCGTCGAACAAATTTATCAAAACACACTGGTTGTACTGTAAAAATCAAAGCTACTAAACGTGCTGTTGATGGTATTATTGAAGTAACATATAATTAGATGCATGATGGTCATAATCCTTTTAGTGAACAAGATATTAAAGAATCAAGACTTCCATTCGATGTTAAGAATTGGATTGAAAAACATGTTGAAGAAAAGAAAGATTGGAGAGGAATGAAAGATTTATTACAGTTGTCGAATGAAAAAATGGACGAGGTATGTAGAACTGGCATGCATAAATGTGTGGTCATCTATGATGCGATATCTAAATTGCTGTTTGATTAGTTTAAAAATGAAATAAATATAGATCCAAATGTTTTGAAAATACCTGCAGCTCTCCGTGTACATCGTCATGATATTGTAGTAAATCAAATCCAACAACGTTTAAACAATATTTCAAGAAAACATCGATTCGACAAACAAAGTACACAAGCATGGATTAATATCCTTAAAGAAAGAGGTTATGATACCTTATTTGAAATTATTAATACATCCGAACCTGACGAAAAGGCTAATAGATCTAAAAAAGAGTTATTAATGGTTGCGTGGGTCGCTCCATGGCAGAAAAAGGTATGAATTTGTATATTATTTTTGATTTATATTATTTTTGATATATACTCTTTTACTAATGTTCTTTTACGCAGATATTATTGAAACAAGAGGATATTAACCTTGATTCTACATACAAAACATGTGTATCATTTTGTCTGACCGTGGTGATTGCTATTTGTTTTCGCTTGTTACTAGGAGTGATATAACGAACAAAGGTTGTCCTGTTGCTTTTTTTATTACGAATTCTGAATCTTCATTTACTATTAGTTGTTGGCTTTCGTGGCTTAAGTTTGAATGTGGTTTTTATCCTAAACGTATCATGATCGATTGTAGTGTCACTGAAATGGATGCTATTTTGTCTATGTTTGGCACCAAAGTCCAAGTTCTAGTTTGTCATTGGCATATTAGACGAGCATGGGAAAAAAAAGTTAAAGAGGTACGTTACTAACTTAAATAATTTTTGCTTGTATACATATACATTTTCTCTAACAGATCATTAATAGATCAAAAGCTCGATTAGTACTGCAGATTCTAAAGCTTTACGTAAAAAAGCCTGTGTTTATTTAAGTTCATTGATGTATGCAAAGAATCCAGAAGAATTTGATGTAAAGTGGAACGAATTCAGGCAGTGTTACCTTATTGAAGATATAACTTTTTATACATACATGATTGACTATTACTATCCTAAAAGAGAAAAGTGGAGTAAGGTGTGGGGAGAGGTATGTAATATTATTAAAACAAACTATGATTATAAGTTTTTTTTATCTAATCTTTCAATCATAATAGAATATTTATTTTCACACAAATAATCTTATTGAATCTTGGCATAACCAATTAAAAACTCATTATTTAAAAAAAACAAGAAAGCACAGAATTGATTATATAGTCTGGCTCACTACCCAAGTTGTTGATTGCACGTATAGACAATCTATATTACAAGTCTTTCATGGGTTCGAAGATGTGAGCTTAACGAAAGAAGAAAAAAACGGCATCAAAGGGAGTATGAACTCGATGATGATACTGCTGCAGAATATATTTCAATTGTAGATGCTCAAAAAGTAAGTAAAAACGCGTTATAAGAACTGTCTCATGTTCTAATGATTAATGAGTAATCTATTGTATATATAGATATGTGTAAAGTCGTTCAAAAAAGAAAATATCTATTATGAAATTGCTGTTCGAGAAGGCGTTTTGCATTCGTGTACCTGTCCTGACTTTTATTTTAATCATATATTATGTAAACATAATTTCCTTTGTAATCGCGTCTATGATATTCCTCTTCATCATGTCGGTATCTCTCGTTCAGCACAACCTATTAGACCTATTAATGAAGCTGATAATGACAAAATTGAAGAAATGCGTTTATAAGAGCTCAGAAAAAATATTACAGTATATTGAAAATAACGTCATCAGTAGACATGTTAAACCGTACTTTATTGAATATGACGCCTGATCAATTAGAAGAATGTAATCAAGCAATACAAAATTTGAATAATATTTTACAGAACGTGATAGACCCAAGAAATGCAGTTAGAAAACAAAAATAAAATAGTAATATATAATTAAAGACAATTTAATCACTTCACTTTTAATATATAAATACAAAAAAAATAAAATACCCACTTACACTTTTCTGAATGATATACATAAAATCACTTTGTTAAAAATTTTTGTGATAATTCGAGAGCTTTGAATAAGTGAAAACTTTGTTGAAGCATTTCAATAAGAAAGTTTTACATAATTTTTTGTCTAACTCAAGCTCAATAATGAGGACTTAGTTTTTTTTTTGTACAGTTTCAATTTTTAATTCCTGCTTCAATTTTATCTCAGCAGTCCCCATTTGCACGACTCATTTGCATTTTGGAGAGCAGTCCGATTTGGTGTCGTCATTAGCATTGACAAAAATCGGCATTCATATTTATACATACTTAAGTAGTCACATGACCACCCAAGGATCAATCCTAATTCACAAATCACGTAAACCTTATCTTTGGTCTGACTAAACCAAACTACCACACAACATGTCAATTAGGGTTCTTAGTAGACTGATCCGGATCGGATTGGCACCATTTCGAATCCGATCCGTTTTGAAATGGATTGGATTTTCGGAAATCCGGATTGTCCACGGATTAGAGAATTGCAATCCGAATCCGTTTCGTAAAAATCCGGATTGAATCCGTAATCCGTAATGCAAAAGAATCAATTAGATGAAAATTTAGGCTATATAGTAGATGTCACAGTATTTTTTCATGAGAGAAGGTATTTTACCAGATTGTATATAGTAGTCGTTTGAGATCGTTTAAGAAAAGTAACACATTGGTAACAGAGGTGCATTGTTTTTAGATGATTTTATTATTTTGGTTTGAAAAACATAATAGGAAATAAATAAGTTATAATAAAAAAAGAATTGTAGTAAAAAAAGAATTATAGTAAAAAAAGAATTGTAGTAATAAAAGAATTGTAGTAATAAAAAGTTATAGTGGGAAAATGGGTTCTAGTAGAAAAAAAGTTATAGTGGGAAAAAAGAAGTTATAGTGGGAAAAGAAAGTTATAGTTGAAAAAAAATTATAGTAGGAAAAAAAAGTTATAGTATAAAAGTTTATAGTGAAAAAAAAAGTTATAGTGGTGCAGAAAAAAAAAGTACAAATAAGTTTTGATATTTTGTGTGGTAGAAATACAACATGACGTGGATTTTTTTTTCGTGGGGGCGAGTAGTAAATTTCCGGTATGCTGAAAAAAAAAGAGGTATATTTTTTTATTTTTATTTTTCTCAACACTATGATAACCTCATTGTTCTACTACCATCTGAAATCTTTTCATTCTCGCCAAAGAATCGAGACCACGAATCCACCAGCACCCTTGTACGCAACTTTTCACTACCAAGACGGTTACGTTCAGGTGATAAAAAATGTTTGGCTCTTGAAAAAACCTGTTCTGAACTTGCTGATGAAGCAGCAATTGCCAAGTATGTTCGTGCCATAGCTTTCAATTGCGGCCAATCGTTTACTTCACCATGCCAATAATCGAGGACAATCGTGTTACTGTGACCACTAGTTGGATCATCCAAGGTATATGCATTAATATATCGTGCCAGTTGGTCGGCTCTACCTGGTCTTCTTTGAATAAGCGCATCAGGATCATAGGCTTGTTGGACTGGAACGAATGCTGGTTTATACTTATCCCATGTCGTGTTAACAAGTTCAATTGCTTCACTACGATATTCATCCCAATTTTCAGCTTCCCACCATTCATACTTTAATCGTGGATCCATGGCAGTTGCAACAGCATAGACGTGACCAGTAGCCTTGCAATAGTAACCTTGTAGCTTGACCCATCCAACCTTAGCAGCTGCTGACAACTCTGGCCAATTCTATTAATTCAGACACACACATACACAATATGAAAGTAAGTATAATAATTATATGAGATATGCGCTGTGTAAATATTATGTTAACTCTTTTTTTCACTTATTTTTTTTACTTACATCGTTCCATGCCTCTATGTGGGCTTCCAGTACATTGAGGAGACGATTGTATGCTGTTATCACCAGGTTCATTGTTGGATATGATTCACCAGATATCAACGGGGTTAGTCTGGCGAACTCAAACAACAACTCGCTAATTTTCTGGAGACATTGCCATTCGTCGTCAGTTAATTCGAACTTTTGCAGCTCAGGAATTCCACGGAGAGTTCTATTGTATGCTTGCTTCACCACCAAAGCGCGTGCGATCATATAATATGTCGAATTCCATCTTGTTGGGATGTCTAATATTAGCTCACGAGATTCTATGATTCTTACAGGTTGGCTTGATTCTCCTTCAGTATACTCATTATCAATCATCCGGTCCACATGATTTTTTTCCTTGAAAGAGTCACGATATTTTTTCAACCGTTGTGGAGATGCTCGGATGGTGACAATCCCCTTTCGTAATTTTTGCAGGATTTTACCTGGTATACAAAAAAAAAAGAAAAAAAAGAAAAAGGTCAGTTGGTGCTTGATTTGATTTTATGTTATTATATCTCTTATATTTCGCATACTTTTTTTTTTACTTATTTAACCTCTTTTTATTTTTATTTTTATTTTTTATTTTTTATATAATTACCTGCACTACCTGACCCTATCATATTATCACCTCGATCATCCAACATATCTTCTTCGCTATCTCTGGCTTCTGCTTTCAAACCATCCCGAAGAATATCTTGAGCGGCCAGGTTTATGATATGAGCAATACACGGGATTCTGTTTTCTTTGCTATCAAAAACATCACTTCCAAGCTCCAGTTCGAGTTCAGTGGCCATGGTCTTCATATTTGATGCGTTATCAGCTGTTAGGAAAAATGGTTTTTCTTGAAGATTCCAATGCTCAAGAACACGGATAAATGCGGCAGCCATGTTGACACCAGTATGTGATCCTTCCAACAATTCAAGGCCCAACACAATAGAATTTTGTTTCCAAGATTCGTCGATCCAATGTGCCGTTATACCAAGGAAAGGAACGCGCCATTCACTTGTCCATGCATCAACTGTATATGAGAACGACGGGATATCCACGAACAGCTTACGAATACGATCTTCGTAACCACGATAAACCCTCAATATGTTAATAGGAATGGTGCTATCACTTGGAAGTTTGACATGGGCGAGAGAAGGCGCAATTTGTGCCATGTTTAACACTGCTTGGAAATGTGGATTTTCGGCAATAGTGTATGGCAAGGATGCTGTGGTAATAAATAATGCAAGCTTGTCACGGAATAATTGTTGATCGAAACGTTGTGGAACAAGTGGAGTAGGAGCCAAGAAACGATCTAAACCTTGGGAAGGGAATGGTGTGTCCTTGGATGATCAAAATACTTATATGGCCCCGGATTTAAGAGTTGGGGTTTTGTTCTCCCCCCCCTAAAAAATAAAACTGATTAAAAGCCAGACACACGTCAGCAAAAAGGTGATTTCGTGTTGGAGGACAAAAAAAAATACTCAAGTCAGAACCACGATAAGAAAAAAAAGAAGACTTTCAAAAAGCCAAGTGTCAGCATATATAAGATGCTCATTAGCATATAAAAAGAAGGTAAAATAATTGTCAAGCTTTAACAGAGGCGTATATAAAAATAATAAGAGTGAATAAAATTAACAGCATATTTTTTTTTGTGGAGGAATACAATTATGAATATCGTATACCGGCTATAATATTATTTGTTCGTTTTTTTCATATATAGATGGTGGAACTTAATTAACATTGGTAACCAAATTGTTTAGAATGATCCTGGTGAGAATGAGTTTAGCAAGATGTAGCCCATGGTCCAATGTAAGGGAAAAAACAAAAGTTAACGGGTGTGGGTTATTATTTTGGAAAAAAAAAACTTGAAATAGCACAAACGTGGTTGCAAACTTTTTTTTAGCTCATGATGGCCAACACGTTTATTAATTTAGGGATGGAAGGAATCAAAAGATCTAATCAATTATTCGCCAATGTTACATCCACAACCGAAATCAGCACATACAACAATTTTATATTATTCACCAACTGCAGCTAATATTACCAATACATAAAAACGTGCCCTTTTTTTCGAGCCGAGTTTCAGAACACACCTTTTTACATAAAGTGAGGCAACATAAACCACACGTTCATTTCAACAACATCAACAATAATATAACAATTGTCAAACCAACTGAGATTTATATTCCAAAGGACCTAATGCATTTGTCATTGTTATTATTCTTGGAGGTAATATAAATAAAAATGAGGTTTGATTTATAATATTACGTGGATCAATAGGTGAGATCAATTGATGTTATGATATTAGTTTAGCAGTTATTTTTATCTCGTTTATATATAAATGGTAAGTGTATGGTTTGGTTTTCAAATGGATATGATATTCATTTTGTTAATTTACAATAATGATAATTTAATAATAACAATCTAACAAAAATGATAATTCATGTGTAAATATATAGATATGGAAAAAAGAAATAAAATATAAATGGATAATAAAAAAACGGAATTGTTAACTCTATTGAGTATCGAAATTTGTATTTGGAGGGAGAGAGAGGATGTTATCAAGATTGCTGCTAAGATCGGTTACATTGGCCGTCATGTTGTTGATTTGTTGAAGTAAAGCGATGATATTTTCTTCGTTATTGTTGTTGATCATCGTCCTGTCAATTCTACGTTTCAAATCTCGTGTTTTAGATGCAAGCTTATTAATGGCATCAGAAAGCTGTTGTTTTGAACCGTTTTGTGGTTGGTGTTCTTGTTGTATAGTAGTCGCGGTTGTAGAAGAAGGCTCTCCCCATGTATGTTGCGTATTTATTTGTGGTCGAACAGTGACAGATGGATCATGGAGCTCAATGTAAAACATGTGTTTGCATGGAAAAAAGTGTTGTTGAAAGTAAGGACATGTACACGAAATTATTTGGCTGTTTTGTGTTTTTATCTGTTATTATGGATATTAGTATCTATATACTTTGATGGATAGAAGGAAGTATAATGTGGAAATAATCAGAAATAACTTACATTATATGCTGTGTTGTTGGTATTGTTTGCGAACGACTCAACCGAATATTCTTCATCAAGCAAGCGAATGATAGTGGATGGTGATGGCATACGTTTTTCTTTTTCAGCCTTAATTTCATTTACACGAAAACGGCGTTCTAATGCACCCATACGACCAACATTTACTGACAAACGGCTGACTTCTTGTTTAATGTCAAATGCAACTTCTTCTACCAAAACTTCAACCAATACATCAAGACGATGTGTGCGTTTTCTTTTCAAATAGCAAGTTTTCAATTGGTTATGCCAGCTCTATGAAAGTATTAGTTAATAAAATGCATCATTCTGGTTTATATAAAAGTATATTCAAATTTACCTCAACGAAATTATTTGTTTGCATAGCATGAAAAACTTCAGGTTGATAACTAGCATTCCACCGTTCACAAGCTTTACCGTCCCACATATCAATATAATATGTTTTAAAATACGAGATGAACTCGGGTTGTGAATGCAAAAATTCAGCAAGAAAAGTATTTAAGCGATTGTGAAATTGTTCACGATTTCTTTCATACATGAGTGCCTTTAAATGTGGTCTGATGTGTGCCTTTGCTTGAGCTGGCGTACGACCAATTGATCCATGTACCTTTGATTGTACATTTTGCATCCATGCACGCATAACATGCCAAACACAATGTTGAATTGAACAAGATGGCCAGACGTGGATGATAGCGTTATCTTCAGGCAAGCTACGATCAATGGTAAATCTTTGTGGATTTAATCCAATGGATGATAATGAGCGGAACCAACCAAGCAATGGTCTTGATGATAAATCATTTGTGAACAAATATGTAATCGGAACACCACGTCCAGCAACAGAATCACGGATAACCATCGTATACAAAACACTATCTTTGTACTTAGATACATCATGAGTAGCATCCAATGAAATAAATCGAGCTTGGTCAAAATAATTGATTTGCCAGGGAGCTGCAAAGCCAAATGCAAAATCATTACTAGTGAGTCGTTGCTGTGGTTCTTGGCCTTCTGAAGTGTCGATCCAAACATGGTACCCATTCTGTTGTAATTCAGTGAGCCGTTTTTCAATTGACTTAAAATCATTTGTATGTCTGCTGCATAATTCTTGGCGATATTTGACAAAAATATTATACACATCAATTGTATTGATATGAGCATCACGGGTGGTATTTGGATGGACATTATATTCGCGCTGCAAATATTGTCTGACATCACGAACATTATACCCCTTACGGAGCTCTTCCAAAATTTGTTCATGTAATGCATTAGACATAGGCAAAAATTGAACGTCTTCAATACTACCAGGAATATGAAGAGTATGTTCATTAACATATTGAAAATAAACTTTTTCTTCATCTTCTTCATAGCAGTATACCATTAAGTTTGCCTTGCAACCAACATGCTTTGATCGTTTTTGGATTGGACGACGTTTGATACCATCTTCATCATATTCATCATCCTCATTCAAGTCAGTCAAAACTTGTTTGCGTGCTTTACGATGACAAGCGTAACGTATTTTCCAAGCTATCTTTGCTTTACGTTGACGCTTATTTCTATGCTGGCCTGTTGTATATATTATAAAATTTTTATTTATTATATTAATAATCAGATAGGGTACCACAGCAAGCTAAATCCATTACAATTTACCATCAATTTCATTGCTATCCACATTTATATCATGGGAATCATTATCCAAGCTACTATCCAGAACAATGACTTCCTGTCCCTGAGAATTTTTTTCCTTTCTGGAGGTCAATTGATCATGTTTTTTTTTGATACTGTATTTATCCTTATATACCCAGGATTCACCAGTCAATTGCTGCTGCTGCTTAATAACTTCCTTGTAGTTATGAACACTACACTCTGTAAGCCGAGCTTGATTCGTTCCTTGGGATAATATTGTTGGGTTGGGTGAAGAAGCTAAACGTGTTTGATTGTTGCTCATTTCAATGATTTAAGAATGGTTTTTTTTTTTAAAAAAAATGTAGATGTAAATGTGATCTGGAATTAGAATCAGCGAAAAAAAAACAGAAACATTCAAACTCTTTAATATATTACAGTTACACAAACGTTTATCCCATGGCATTATAAATGTATGTGTCAAATAGTTTTATA
>JAEPRB010000550.1:0-13940 GCA_016758965.1 Circinella minor
TAAGATATGTTGGTCAAGTAGTCAGGTTAAAAAAAAATAAAAAAATAAAAAAAGGGGGCGCAGCTTGAAAAATTTCCTTTTTTGTGAGTTAGCTATAACTTCTGTGTGATTTTAATATAATAGATGTGCTTTATCATTCCAGGATATACATAGTAATTCTTGCTCTTTATATGTAATGATGGCAGCTGCATAGCAAGACAATCAAGATGAGATACATCTGTGACGTAAATACGTGAACGTCTATGAAATCCAATAGGAATATTGGTTGTTGGCGCTGCTTTTGTATCCATTTCCAGCCTTACAACACAGAAAATTCTTCGCTGCTGTTGATTTACATGGGAAAATAGTAATAAAATCGTGCCGAACATATCTCCCCATTCTAATGCATCCGCACTACCTAATCCTCGTCTGGCATTTTCATCTACAGGCCATGTCAGTTTCACAAAATCATTGGATCCTGAAAATACGTGTCCACGTACTATCACTTGTTTTCCAGTATATATCATATCATCCAAATTTGAGTAGTCGATGTTGTAACGTGAATAGTAATTAATAAGCAAGGATTCAATGTCATAATCATTATTTTTAAAATCTTGCATAGATTTTTGCTGTAATTGTCTTAATGTCGCTGTAGCTGTATTCTCGTCATCAAGAGGAGTGACTATTGTTTTAGACATAATAAGCTGGGTACGTTCATGCGAAAGATCATCTACTGGAATTTGTTGATCTTCAGATGTTTCATTCATAGATACACAGCGGCGAAAGAATTGTGTAGTAGTGACCATTTCAATCATCACATTGGAAGCGTTAGAAGCAGGTTTTGTTCTAGAGTTAATTCGTGGTTTAAGCATCCCAATCATTCTTTCCATGGGTCTTGCACTATACATCCGAGGATTGCCATACTTTTTTATACATTCTGGCAAGTGTGTAAGATAATGCTGGTTAATTGTGAAAAAGTTGGTTGGCATGTGTGCATTAAGAAATGTGTGCCATATTTGAATGTTACTAACCGCCAAAAGATAAGAGTGTCTGTAAGTGCATGAGAGTCTAAACCATGAAATGATTCTTAGCATTACATACCTTTCAATCTCTTGAATATCTTGTGGTTCAATCTCATATTGCAGTACAAGCTCATAAACCTTTGATAGTGCTACAAGTGCCAGCTTTGCCTGTTCTAACACTCTTGGATTTTTCTTTTTATGTGCTCTACATTTCTGTTGTTGCTTGTCAAGATGTTCAACTATATATGTCGGTACAATATATAAAATAAATACAATCCAATCCACGGCTCTGGCATATCCAGGTTGCTGATGCAAATCTACAGTAAATTTGGTGCAGAGTTTTACTTTTTGATCTAAATAAAAATTAGAATAGTTTAATTGATGCAAAACTTACCAATAAATGTACCTTCAAAGGTTATTGGTACTTTGCTTTTTAACATAGCCATCTTTTGCCCAATAATTTTACGATACTTTCTTTGTAATGCAAATGGGTTTTTTTTTCCATACTTTTCTCCACAAATGGCATTCCAGATTTGGTGACCAATATTATGGCCTAGCAAGTGCATCTCATCAATTAAAAAGAACAACGGTCCTTGAAATGCTTTGAGTTTTGCAAGTGGTGTTTTTACTTTTAGTTGATGCTCCTATACCAATACAATTTCAACATTAGAACAGAAAACCGATTTAGTACATATTGCACATACATTTATTCCCATTACACATTAAGCTTCACATACTAGATCGCTTGTTATAAAGCTGGATTTCTCTCTAATTGCTGGCGTTTCAGCTGTAGGTAAGAAGAACATACCACCATTATCACCCCGTGTCCCTTTAACAACACAAATTCGGCATCCAAATACTCCAGTATGACTATTCCCAATTAGCTCACCGACTGCTGGAATGTCTCCACCAGTGAATAACAAATGAACCTTTGATTCAAATTTACCAGCAGGTGTGTGAACAACCATGCCGTGGTCTTGTAAAACTGCCAGTTCCGATAGCAAAGGTTGAATAAAGCTATAAATGTCTTTTGGTTTTTTTGGACCAGGAATAAGAGCAAGAATAAGCAAATTTTCTTTTTTATACCTACATAGATAATATCTGTCACTTATAACATACTAACATTATGCTATTAGTATAACAGAATACAAATTATACATACCGCTCCTCAGGAGGAAGATTTAATATTGTTGCCATTACAAGGGTTATGGTATATGATCTTTTCTTAAAGACATTAAAGCCATTGGTAAATAATCCAATTGCAATATCTTCAGGTTGCTTGAACAGTTGGTCACGCATTGACATATATGTAGTTCCGTCGAATATATCTTTCATCGTAGTTTGAACTGATTGCCTCCATCTGTAACCCATTAAATGACGTAAAGCAGGGGATTGAAAATAAGATCCAAGATGCTGAGAAAGCGGAAGCTGGTGTGTGGTTGTCATTGGAATGGTTTTGTCATTTCGAGAAGGTTTAAAACGTGGAGAGTTACAGTGTGGACAGTTACTAATGCTACTATCTGTGTACATGTAGCAACCATTGGGACAAACATCATACTGTACAGGTTTGACAATAGATATCTTTTTGATTAGACCTTTTGACAAGTGCTGTGATAAAAGGGATTTGCGTTCTAAAAAAAATTGAATAATAAAATAATTAATAGTTATATATAAACACACGAAATATTAAAACTGATCCTCACCAAATTCTGGATCAGTAATGAAGCCATTAATCCAATTTATAAGAGAATCTGTCTTGCTCTTTCCGATATTTAGTTCGCGAGTTAAAGTAAAAAACTCTACACTTTTCTGGGTTGTGTAGTCTATAGGTTCATGTACAGGAATCTGAATATGAATTTTTTTAGTGCCTGATAAAGGACTTGATGACGAAGATGATGATGATGAAGAGCCTGATGACGAAGAGATTGACGACGAAGAGCCTGATGGCGACGAAATTGATGATGAACTAGCCAACGATGATGATAATAAAGAAGAATCAGTATTCATGCTATGAGTATCTTGTACAATATCTGTCATCATATCAAAGCCATCATCGTAATAGTCATCATCAGCGTGTTCTGGTTCTTGTACTTAAATATAAATAAAAGTATTTAGTTTTTGCACTCAAAAAAATGATTTGCAAGTTACATGTACTTACTTTGAGCTGTTGAATGTTGGCTGCGTCTGTGATCCACAATTAATCCTTGTCGATTTGCTTCTTTGTGGTTTAGGTGGTGCCGTACTCTTCTTAAACGGTTTAAAAAACACTCCTTCATATGTTTACGCGATTCAATCCATAAGCACACTTTACCACAATCATTACACTTCCACATGATCGCGTAGTAAAAAAGTATTAATGAAGTAGAAAAACTTTTAATTAAAAGAGTTGGTTTTAACCTAAAAGAGTTTGTTGTAACTAAAAAAGAATAAAGTGTCAAAATTGCTGAGATAAAAATTTTATGTGTGCCTCTCATTCCACCTTAACTTTTCTTTCTTCATACTTCCACAATCTTTTCTTTTAAGATCAAAGTATGTACATGTTCTCAGAAACATGAAAATGTGGTTAACTTTCTTGCTGATATTATTTCTTCAAGCATGCCTCGCAAAAAAATAGCTACAACTACCAATGCGGATATCAAAGATTCCATTGAAACTATGACAAAAGCTTTGTCTGATCTTAATACAAAAGTTGTTATTGCTATTGATTCATATAGCCAAGCCATAGATTCAAATAATCAGTTCAAAGAAACAGTTGATCTTGAACTATATTCCATCGATCGGCGCCTTGAAAAGATCGAAGACACGTTAATAGCATTACAAGAATCCAACACCATCACAAGAGAACACGCAAGTGATGAACAGCTTACAACAATTCATCACGCACAAAATAATAACAAAGACGCTAAATTGAAAAAAGAGGATATTCTTGCGTTCATTCGCGACTATGGCCCTAGTACTGATGAGGATCAAATTAATGAAACACGAAAAAAACTTGGAAAGTATGTGCGATGGGCTTCGAACGATATTGCAAAGACAATTCTTCATGAGAGCAACGACAATAAGTTACCATCATGGAAAAAAATGAGTGTGAAGGACAAGGAGATTTTATTGGAGATTGTTAGACAGGAAGCAATTAAAATAGAATTACCAGTTAATCGCTGCAGTAATGATTGGTTCGTTACTCATCTCGTTTACCAATGTTGGCGAAACAAAAGCAAGTACCATAATAATAATAGTAATAATAAAGCTGGTATTAAAACAAGGTACGTTTATTATTTTATTATATCTAATATGTTATATTATATATTATTTTTCACAAATTATATCAAGTGGTGGATCAAACAATACGGAAAGCCCAATGGAGACTGATGAAGAAGGAACAAATAACAGTAAAAAGGTATTCTGATAAAATGATTGTAATAAGAGCTTTGATATTAAAGTACTTTTTCATATTAATTTTATGGAGGGACAAAAGAGACACAAGAAGACCAAAAAGGCAAAGAAGTCAAAGAAGAGTGGCAGAAATCAATGAATTGAAGTCATTTTTCTCAAGGATGGATACGTATTTAGCTATTTTAACAAAAATATTTTTCACTTTCTTTTATTATTCCAATAACTCTTGTATAATTTACCAAACACCTGCATTAATGAAATATTAATACTTTTTTTCTGGGTATATCATTATAAGCGTAATATATATGTATATTCAACAATCACTTTTATGGGTGAAATAGGTTAAAAAGTGCAGAAAAAAAGATTAGTGAATTGGTGAAAAAAGGTTAATACCCGAAAAAAAGAGGGGAAATGGTGGGGTAAAAGAGAGTATAACTGGTTAAAAAATCGATTAAATGATGGCATAATTCCGGTTAAATATGCACAGTTCACCCACTTTTTTGGGTGAAAAATTTACATCATTTTTTAAGCGATATTGTACCATCTATTTCCTACAGTGAAAGGAGATCATCAAACACAAAGATGTTTATTTATTCAAAATTATACACATAATAATATACAATGAATAATATCCATCCTCAATGGATAGGAAATATAATTAAAATCTTATATAAAGCACGCCAACATTAAAAAATTAAAATCTTTGTTTATACATAAATAGATATATTAGAAATCGAAGGGAGTGGAGAGTAATAAAATAAGAGAAAAGTGGGAAGAAGGGATTACAAACATTTAGGACATTCACAGGAAAAGTTAAGAGAAATATATGACTTAAGAGTTCGAGGTGGGATATTTGCTATGGTGTTTTCTAAGCGACACCATATTGCATCTTTATCAATGTTAGCAAAATCTGTTTTATAGCGTAACGTTTTTACTTTAACTTTATTAAAAAACACGTCAGCTGGATTAATAGGAGATTCACAAGATGGAAAAAAGAAATGTTATTCCCATCAGTGTCTGCTATTCTTGTGAGCATTGCTCTTGTTTCAACAGGAGCATCATTAAGAATGATGCTCCAATCCGTAAGTCCATCTTCATCCAACTTTTCAGTAACTTTCCGCAAGAATTTCTTAACATCGTCATCTTCCAAGTCTTCACATACTTTATAAAACTGATGTAACACCTTGCTGCGTGAAAATGCTACTAGGAAAACCATTGTTGTATCAAGAGGCTTGACAACCTTTGTCCGTTGGTTGATTTTTCTACCTTCTGCCATAGCTTTCTTTAACCTATCATTTTGCTTTTTTCGATCACCATATGTACACGTACTTTCAATATCAAATGTCATCTCCCCAATAAACACACACTCTCTTGGATTAACTCCTTCTTCAAACAAAGCATGCATACAATTATCGAAGGATTCGGTGCTTTCGTCCACCTGTGGTTGTTTAAATAGGATTTGGTGTGAACATAATGTTATTCGAAAGTTTTGTTGTACATACTTTTTTAGGACATCTTTAGGAATCTTGGCATTGTTGAATTTATTTTGGAAATGTACATATATTTCTTCATGCGTTGCAATACTATTGTTATCAACATATCTACAAAGAAATTTATGCATTGCTTCGGTTATATAATCTTTTTCTTGGGGCCTGGTCTTCTTCTGGCAAAAGATCCAGTTTCAGCTTTTTTGGCAATGCGACCATGTAAAGTGCTATTTTTTATATTGTTGCTAGAAGCAGCTTTTGATATAGATTCACCCCTTGCCTTGTCAAGTATCGCTCTGCGAATATCTTCGTCAGAAGGTAGATTATATTTTCCCCTTTTTTTGCCTTTTCTGCTTGCATCGGTTGAACCAGATTCAATCATATTAACATCACCATCGCTATCAACTTGATCGTTGTGAACTGGGGAGGATATAAAATAATTAATATACACACTATAGTCTAAATAACCAATGCGAGCTTCTTTACTATTATTGTTAGTACGTACCATCATTCTCTTCATCAAAATTAAGCTCACTTATGCTACGTTCAAGTGAACCAATTCCACACGACAAAAAATTGACCAAGGTACTAGCAGCCTCTAAATGTTCCACGGTTGATGGTTCTTCAGTGCGTGCACGCTTTTCAAAATAGTCCTCATCTATTTGCATAAATTGAGTAGCCTGACTAGGCGAGAGAGATTGGTGGGTGCGTTTGTTGTTTTGTTCCATTTTTACAGAGATTGTTTAAAAAGAAAAGAATCAAACGTAAGAATAATGAAAAAAATTGCTAGTGGAAATAAAAGTGAAATAAGATAAGAGAAATAAAAAGTCAAGATAAAAAAGATAATTCTATATTACTCAATTTTATATTCTTTGGTATATAAATTCCCTATCCTACGATGATGGATTCACTTGTTGTTTTAGTTTCAATATGTTTGATACGTGATACATTTTATCTTATATTATTATTATTATTATTATTCTTATTGGTATATGATTCTTAGTGGTATATCGGTATTATATATTATTATATGTTTCATTTTATATTGTTTGTTTGTTATAGTATAATTGAGAAGTAACCAATATATTTATGTTTGACTTAGATCGGTCTATATTATTTTTATTATTATGAAGGTAGGAATATCACAGCCAGAACAGACACCATAAATAAAATTTAAGACAAATAGCTTTGGTAATAGTATCTAGACTACTATAGCAAATTAGTTTTTTCCTATTCACAAAAAACCTGTTCCTGTTGGTGAACAATATTCATTCCAAGTGTTAAAAATTAATGGCCAATTGTCAAATAATTCATGTACCATGTGTGAACATTTGAATGCCCTCATAACGAATAGTGAATGTCTCACTGACGAACAACTATGTGTTTATTGACCAATAAAAATTTGGGCAGTAGTGAAAATACAGGTGTCCTTGTGGCGAATAATTAACCTGCTCTTAAGCGAAAGTTGTGATGGTCATGCATGAAAAGTTTTTATTTCCAATCGCGAATAATTTACATCCCGTAAGTAAAAAATTCAGTGGCCCCAAGTGAAAACCCCACCAGCCCGAAATTCAAAAAATTACAACCTGTAAGCAGAAGATTTGACCTCCCATGTTGGTAATTGGATGCAAAATCCTGTAAGAACTCAAAAAGCCACCTTACTTTGAAATTATTTCAAACTCAACCGGGGTGAAATAAGTGGATGCCTGATGCATATTAAGCTGTAAAAACTTCTGTTGCATTTCAACCATTTCGTTATACTCAGTATTTACCTTCTGCTCATTTGAAAATACCAAGTCGAGTTTGTTTTTCTTACTTGGAAATTTGTGGGAAAGAAATAACAAAATAAGGCAATAAAAGTGAATATGTTTGTCGAATACATAATCTAAACCATATTCCAGAAAAAAGAAAAAAAAATGAAAAAATAGTTAAAAAGAAAATTGAAAAAGAAGATAAATCTAGAAGAGATATACAAAATGTCAAACCAAAAAAAAAAAAAGAAAACCTATAAAAATTACAATAGGAAATCCCTTCTTCTTATGCTTTAATAATATCCTTCCATAAAAACCATCTATAGTATGCCCAGATTATGCTTTTCAATATGTGCTTTTAATAAATCTTTTTGATTAAACATATCAATAGATAACCAACTATTATCTTCATTACTACATCCAATCCATTTTACCTGAAATAAATATGCATCATTTTCTTTTATATGTCCAATAATACTTTCTATTTCATATGAAGCAGTTGAACGCTGTTTACCTTTTATATTTCTTCTTCTTTTTCTAGTACGTTCATTAAAGTTAGGCACATCATTATCACTTTCACTGCCTTGTGAATGATTAGATTCAGTATCATCTACAGCCATTGTATTATCTGATATAGCCATATCTAATAAATTATTTTATAGCTGCATCATTCTATCAAATTTATCTTTATTCTGTTTATTATTACTGAGATAAATACGAGTAGTAAAATAGAAAGATGGGACTAAAGTAAATATAGTTGAGAATCTGTTTATTCCTGAAATAAAATAATTACTCTTTTATATCTTTTCTAAATTATATAACTATCTTATTTTATCCGATCATGGCTAAACTATGTTTTATACGAATGGATGAGAGGACCTATTATATTTGTTCTGTTATAAATATTAATTCTAGATCATTCTCTGAAACCGTTTATGACAGTTATTACTAATCTCATTCTTTCTTTGATGTTCCTTTATTATCCGGATTAATAATAAGAACGAATCAAAATAAATAATAGTGTTTAATTGGTTATATCTTTTATCCTTGACGGAATGATGTTTGACCGATTATTCATGAATGGATGGAATATATGTGTTATTATGGTGGTTCACCACAATTACTAACAACTACATCAATTAACTTTTTTTCAATAGGAAACTCAAAGTTATTACTATGCCATAATTTATGATGTGGTAAAATAGGAACATTAAATAATTCAACAAATTTATTTATATTCTTTAATAAACATGCTACACGAAATTGAAGATTATAAAACTTAATGTTATCCATTTTTACAATTGATTTATTATTATTAAAACAATAAAACTTATTACCAATTTCAGAAAATTGGATTTCGATCCTAGTTCGAAAGCTTCCAAATGTATTATTAAAATGTTCTTGAGTAATCGTTATGTTTTCATTTATATTCTTACGGATTGGATAAACAAAATTATCATTACTAAATTCATAACCTTTTTCATTAGCAAGCTCAATAAATTGTGTTATAAATAAAGTATATCCACCATCTACTGCTAAAGTATCATTTTCATTCATTTTATTATAAAGTTTCATATTTAAAAAGATACTACCATCTGAACTACCACTACAAAGTTCACTTTTCGATACAAAAATTATCATATCATTAATATCAGCTGCAAATTGAGTACGTAAACCATTCTTTTTAAATTTATATGAATATAAACGGCTTCTATCTAAATCTGTATCTGTATAATTAATTCGAGAATCATGTCCATCTAAAATAAGAGTTATATGTTTAAATAAATCTGGATTATTTTTTCTAGTAGACAAAATACGTAACTTTATATTTGAAAACATATTTGTTAATGCATCATTTACTATTTTATTAATTCGTTTATAATTTTCATCATCCATCCAAAACTTTTTATAAAAAGTATGAAATATACTTTGAGGCAAATATTTTTCAATATCACTTCCAGCAATTCCAGAGACTAGATGATACAATAAGAAAAGCCCCTTTTCAATCTCAAAATAAGGTGCTAGATATTCTTTATTTGTATACAAGACCATCAAAAAGAAAAATACAGCAGTATAACCTAATTTTTTTAATAATATATCTTTAATTTTATCTATATATTTAATATGCTTAATTTCTGTTCTATGTTTGCACTACAGTTTTCCAGGCGACTGAAAATCTATGGTATGAGACTGATTGTCTAAATCTACGATTTTGACAATTTCCTAGATTTTCAGAGACCGCAATTTGAAGAAAAAAAGTGATTTTTCGTAGATTTTCCAAAGATTTTCAGACTTTTTCAGTAGATATTCCATAGATTTATATGGCTGTTTTTATTACATAAAATAGAAATAAAACAATTCAATGTGACAAATATGCCCTTATATTGTTCCAAATGATTCAGTATACTGTTGGATTTATTTATTTATACATCTTTATTACTACATCATATAGCTACTCCTAAAAAAAACTACACAGAAAGATCAAATATTTGTACTACTAATTTATGCTGTAACTTTATTACTACTTTTTTCTTTTATATTTCAAATCATGAATCCATTTCCTAGTATTATCACTTGTTTTATTGTTTTTCTTTCTTTTGGAAGGAAACAGTTCTTCCTCAACATACGAACTTTGTCCGGATATGGTACTATCGCTCTGAGACTTCCCCTCTTTACTACTACCTTTTCTCATCCTCTTGGAGAGTCTTGTCCCGCTCCTCTTCTTACCACTCTTTTTGTTACTACCCTTACTGTTATCGCTCTTCTTCTTGCTAGTCTTTTTGTTATTAGCCCTTTTTTTGCTATTCTTATTGTTTTTCACATTATACTTCGATATTTTGGTATTAACTAAAACACCATCACTGTCGTTATTAGAGCTTGAACTGTTGTAACTAGTGCTGCTACCATCAGAGCTTGAATCAACACTTGTAATGGTATCTGAACTTGATTCTTCTTCATTAGCACTAGTATCCGAACTTGATTCTTCTTCATTGGTACTGCCACATGAACTTGACTGATCTCCACTTCTATTGCTATTTGAATTATCATGATTTATTTTCTCCACTGATTTCCTATTATCATTGCTAAAGGTATCAAATTAGCCATATATGAAATGCGCATTTCTGATATACTACTGTCATCACTATTGTTCTTACAGTAACCTGACTGACCTTTCAATAGATTCAACATAATTTTCCATTTGCCTCATTGCTTCATCCCGTTCAGCTAACCAACAACAGTTATTACTTTTATTAACATATCACATACGTAATTTCTAATAGAATATCATAAAAGAACTCACCTGAAGACAAACGCTTATGTTGGGTATCGATTTGATTGTTAGTTCTTGCATGATGACTTGAATTATCCTGAGTATGTATATGAATTTCATTATTTGGCCCCTCCTCATCAATGTAATTATTATTTATTGTAGGTGTCTGATTGTTGCCTTGGAAAGTTAGTTCCTGTCCACTAATTGAATTATTCTGACTACTTGCATCATTTTCATTCGCCAACTCGTTCTCGTCACCGGGGTTATATGCCGTTGCTGTGAGATTGTTATTTGCATGAGCCATATTTTTGGTCTGCTTATTATTTGTTGTTGCTGCATTCTGAAAGCTTTTTGATAATAAAAGACGTGAACCCCAACGTCGAGTACATGACTTCAGAGGCATGTATGGTGATGCTTCATGTTCAAGTTGCTTGTACATTTCATTATAAAAATCCTTCACATCTCCCCACTGTACCTGTTTGTCAAGACCATGCTTCCTTTTACATCTTTCAGCTATTTCAGTAGCAATTGCCTGGCAGTGTTCAAAACGCGACTCCATTTGTGACTTTTCTAGTGCTGGTAAATTAAGCTGACTACAGTAATTTTCTATAAGCCATATGAAAAGTTCTTTGCTGTACTGTTGTTGGCGCTCAATGTATTCTTGCTTTTTCTTGTCAAAAACTTTAACGTAAGGTAGATCGATTAAAACTTGTGGTAAAGATATTGCTCTTTCAGGCTGAGTTCCTTGATCATATGCCTCAAGTAAATCCACCAGTCTACTATTGATTGCAGTTTGTTCTTTTAAAGCATCTTTGATGGTTTTCGTGTCTTTCTTATGCCGTTTTTCTAGTTTTTGCATTGCACGTTCCAAACGAATAATCGATAATTCGAGGTCCGAGCTTGAGCTTGATTTGTTTTTATTGGATCCCATTATAAAATAAAATGTAGAGAAGAATTCGCGAAAAAAAAATTATAGAAATGTCCAAAGAGACAAAGGTATAATGTTCAAAGTATAATGTTGGAGGGGAAAAGGGTATAGTGTTCGAGTAAAAAATTTGAAAAAAATGAAAATAAAAAAAAAGGTCGGTGTGGAAAAATGTTGGAAGGAGATTTAATATAACTCCACTAACTTACCAAGCTCTTGATCGTTCAAAGGTTTCATATGTGGATACACAATATATCTTCGGTTAGAAGTAGCTGTGTATAGTGCAATCATAGAGCGTATATCTCCAGATGAAACAACAGCATACCGATAATCACCTTTTTCTTTTATATATGGGATACCGTTAACTGTCAACTCGACTTTCCAAACTTTAACAAGTCCAAGTATTCTCATAAGACTTCCTTGTTTATGGCGAAAATACATTATTACTTCACCAAAATAGTGTCTTGGTTTTCGTCCTATCCTATTTCTAAATTCACATTTATCCACATCAACAATCATCTGTACATAAAAGTCATCACGTCTTATATCGCTACGTTCTCGGTAGGAACTTCCAATGACTTCCTTTGAACTGACAAACAGTCGTGCTCCTGCTTCGATGACTAAATCAATAGCTCCAACATTTTCTAAATGAATTTGCCAGTATGCTCTTAATAATTGACCAAGGTTGTATTCTGCATAATCATGAATTGTACCATTCTAGTGAGGGCTCCATATCTCGGGTGAATTAGACACAGTCGAATCACTTAGGGCTTTCACTCTGTTGTTTGCTGTTGTTGATGGGTTACGTCGTTCAATGAAACGTGATGCAGCAAGTCCAACCATGATATTCCCGGCATTGGTGCCTGGGGCTGATGGAGATTTTACTTTTCTTTTAATTTCCCCCAAAGCTCTTTCGTTTGCAAAAGTAGAATACATGCTAGGAGGACCCATTGCTACGATCATTTCTTTTAAGTGACGAAGGTAATGCTGGTTGATTGTAAAAATTTTGCCGCTAATATTTCCCAAATCAACTTGTTTTATAAGAAATTCAAACCATGTCCAAACATCTGTATTCAGTTTCCGTAAATCACTGTTGCTGATAGATTTTTGGAATGCGATATAACAAACTTGAACTAATGCGAGTGTTGCCTTTCTTGCTGCATGATCCTTTATATGTTCGATGATTATTGTTGGGGTAATGAATCGCAACATATTTATCCATTCGATTGATTTCAGTCCTTTTCTTTTTGATATATTTGCAGTACAAGCATCAAGTGTCGAGGGAACTGTTGATTTCGAATTGGAAATTGAAGCACCAATTTGGTTTCTGATCCTCGTTGTTAAAAAAAGCGGATTATTTTTTTTTCCAAATTTACCACAAAGTAATTTCCAGAATTGCTTGGCTATTCCAGAAAATAAGTGCATAATGTCAAGTCCAAAAAAGTTACAATCCTTGAAACTTTTCAATTTGAGAAACTCTGACTTTGACTTAATACCATAACACAGAGACTCCTTGAGATTTTTCTTTTTGAAGCTAAATGGCCTTGGTTTTGGAATAGGGTAACGTTTGGGTTTGAAGTACATTCCACGAGATGAAATCGACTTCCCTTCTACAATACAGAGTCGACATCCGTACCTTAAAATAAGTAATATTATATGAGTGTCATTGAAAATATAATTCAAGCTTCATTTCGACTTTCCATATTCATACTATTTAAAAAGAAATTGCAAAAATACCTTGACATATGTCCCTTGTGAAGCATCAACTTAGAAGCTGCTGGAATATCGCCCGTGCCTGTTATTGTTATTAGATCGGTTTTAGTTTCTGTAATAAAATACTAACTTTGTATTTCAGGAACAGTCTTCGCCATCTTTTTTGATTCTTCTAACCACACATTACCTTGTAGAAGATGTGCCCGCGCATGATATATTTTCCCATCATCTCCTTGGACGTGGAATCCTTCATTTTGTAATGTTTTCAATTCGTCCAGCATTGGTTTTAAAAATGATATTAAGTCCTTTGGCTCCATTGGACCTGGATGTACCGCTAATTGTATCATTCATTTGGTTTCGTACCGAATGAGCGGGGAAAAATTCAAAATAACAAGGTTA
>JAEPRB010000551.1:0-13924 GCA_016758965.1 Circinella minor
ATTAAATGTAATATTAGAGCTCGTAAGGTTTCTGAATTGCAAAAGGAAAAAGGGTTCGAAGGTGTCATTGCTGCTACTCGTAAAACAACTCCTGGTAATTAAAATGAGAAGAAAAAAATAAAATAAATCATTGATGAATAGTGGAAAAACCATAGACCAATTAATTGAACGTGATAGTAAATACCCGGACTTATCTGAATTATTACGAGGTAAATATATATACGCGTGCCAAAAAAAATAAAAAGGTTTATATATATATAAAGGGAGACATGAAGATCTCAATTTATTTTCTTTCAATGATACATTTAAAATAGGACCTACATCAGATAATTATGCTAAACGCGTGAGTCAACACGAATACGATTTCGTTAAAGAAAATACAACCATTATACCTTCTGTTCTTTCAGACTTAATTGACCGTAAGAGTTTTTTTTTTTTTTTTACGTCTTCTTACAAAAAAAAAAAAAAAAAAAAAATAAGAGCATGTTGTTTGGGTGTGTGGTATATATATATATATATATTGGAGGAGACTTTTTATTTTTATTTTTACTTACTAGATCTATCTATATATATCTATATATTTATTAACAGAATTACAATGTCGATGTTTTATGGGAATATTACCTGAAATTAAACGAGCATGGGTTACGATCGATCATCGTCTTTGCATGTGGAACTATACTGATGGGTAAAAAACAAAAAAAAAAAAAAAACGACGAATAATAAAATCCATTTGTTACTTATACATAAATTTAAAAATATATATTTGATATTCATAGGACCGATCTTACTTGGTATGATGATCAAGATCAAATCATATGTAGTGTTGGACTAGTTAATCCGAGACCAGGTATAAAAAAAAAAAAAAAAAAAAAACTTTTATCTTTTTCTATCAGAAACGTTTAAATATGAATCTAGCAAAACCTCATTGATTTAATTATTATTTATTATTTATTTTTTTGCAGATATATTTGGAGATAATATTAAATATCTTTTAATTTTAACTACACGTATTGCTGTCAGTGTACTTGCTGTTTCTGTTACATCAGGTCCCATGAATGATGGTACTGATGATCAAATTACATTAATTGCAACAGATATTGCTGCACCTGCCAATAATGTGACATTTACTCAAGTCGTTGGAACAGATGAAGGTCGTGTTTTTCTTGTTGGTGATGGACAACTTTTTGAATTGGATTATTTGGTAAATAATAATAATAATAATAATAATAATACAAGAAGATAAAATTTTAAATGTTTGAAATGGGTTAACAATTTTTTTTAGAGACAAGGCACTTGGTTTGGACGTAGTAGTGATTTAATTGTTCGTACAGCAAAACCTTATTCAGCTTATTTACCTACTTTTCTTAGACAAAGTCCACTGGGTAAAAAAAAATATAAGAGAGAGAGAGAAAGAGAGAGAGAGGGGGGGGGGAGTGAATTATTCATACTAATTTTATTTATCTATTTTATAGTGGAAATTAAATCAATTGCATTAGACAATGAACGTAAAGTACTTTACTTATTAAGTTCACAATCTGGTATTGAGGTGAGTCACCAATGACATATTTATATAATAAAAGGAAAAGGGAAAAAGGGAAATGGGGGGGGGGTTTATATATATATATATAATAAAACTAAAACCGAAATATATATATATATATATATATATATTAAAAAAAAGGTTTATTATCTCGGTGCCAATGGACATGATTTTACACCCGTTGCACGTAATACTGATATTCTTAATTCAGCTCGATTAGCATGTCGTCAAAGTTCAACTATTTTGGATACAAATGAATTTGAAATTCAATCGATTCATATCATTTCTATAGCTGAATCTAAAAAAATACATTTATTAGCCATGACAACCCATGGTATTCGACTTTATTTTACACATCAAAAAGATGCATTACGTATGACTACCACTTATCAACAACCTATGACACGAACAACAACACCTAGCGTAGTACCGAATGCATTAGAATTGATTCATGTACGATTACCTCCTAGTGCTGAAGCATCCTGTTCATTATCATTGCATCATGGAGGTCCAACCGCCCTTTCAGGACAACAACCTAATTATCAATTATTTGGAATAATTCATGCAGCTTATTATGATTGTGGAGCGCTGCTGGCGGCGAAAACATTAGGTCAAGAACAACAACAACAACAAGAGGATAGAAAAACAGTACTTTTAATGACATCTATGGATTTAGGTGATTATTCAAATCAATTGACGGGTGGAAATAATAATACAATGGGAACAACAACAACAACAAATATGTCTTCTTTAAGTTATGGAAATAATAATCAACAACAACAAAGAATGACACTTGTAGAAACAAGTGCTATCATAGAAAGTGATGGAAATGTATATGCTATTGCAGAAGCCAATCCACAAAAGCGAGGCAAACGAACCATGAATGAAATTACTGACACTTTATCTAATTCTCCAAGACGATTTCTTGTATTAACTGATAAAGGGGTTACATTTTTCAAAAAACAACGCCCTGTCGATGTTTTACAACAATTATTATTGGATACACAAGGAGATATTAATACACATCGACGCGAATTTGAAGCATTTTTTGAACGTTATGGTCGTGTACAATCATGTGCCATGTGTCTTGCAATTATTTGTGGCAATCTTCATAATCAGGAATTAGGTAAAAATAAAGGGATTTTGAGTGAAAGGGGGGGGGGAAGGGGAATAAGGAATGATTTGTAAGATTAAACGAAAAAAAAATATATATATCTAGTACCAGTCATTAGAGCTGCATCCTTTTTATTTTTCGAATTTGGTGGTAGTCCAACAGCAGCAGCAGTTACAACATTAGGTGGGAATTATTTAGGTAGAGCTATTGGAACAAGTGGAACAACATATAGTGGTAAACATGATGGATTTGCACTTTATTTTGCTCGATTAATTGCTCCCGTATGGAAATTAAAAGTATTTGAAAACAGGTAAAAAAAAAAAAAAAGTTAGATGACAAGAAAACAGCATTTCTTCTTTCCCTACGAAAAAGAGGAACGCGCTCGCACATAGAAAGAAAGAAAAAAAGAGGGAGGAGGGGAGGGTTCAATGTGAATATACATTACGATCTATTTTAAAATAATTTAATTAATGATTATATAATGGATTTATTTACTTTTAGTGCGGATAGAAAGAAAAATGAACAACGTAGTAAATTTCAAGCTTCTCTTTTAAAAGCTCAATGTGAATTGGATCATTTAAAAAGATTTATGGATGCGTAAGTTTATAATAATAGTAGAGCAAGAGAGAGAGAGGTGGAAAAAAGGAGAAGTTTTGGTTTCCATGGTTACTCTATTACTCCTTTTGAATATACATGTTTTTTCTTTTTTTTAAAAAAAAAGATAGAATGCATTGTCTGGATGGAGTGGGGGGCGAAATGAACAATTTGGGCGAGAGAGAAAGGAAGGAGTTTAACATCATTGATATTATATAATAGAAACCCTGAATTCCATGTATCAGCAAGCTTTGGAGATTCTCGATTTCAATCAGCGGATCAAGGGATGTTACAAGTATTAGTCGTAAGTTATTATTCTACTCTTTTTTTTTTATTGGAAACACTTATTTTTTTGATATGCGTGTTAAATATTTTTCTAAATGAATTGATTTTTTTTTTTTAAAAAAAAAAAGAACGAACAACAATCACTTCATGGATTATATCTTCTTTTAATACATTGTATTGAAGCTATATCTTTTCTTGACTTTTTAATTGATGCAAGTATTCAGGAGATTTTACAATGGTAAAAGTTTATTTTCTCGGATTATTTATTCTTTTGGTTTGTTGAGTTTTTTTTTTTTTTTACATACTAAAAAATAATCTCTTTTTTTTTTTTTTTTTTTTTTTTTGCTATAGGTTACCTGAACTAGCAAGAAATGAAGTACAAACCTTAACACTTGAAAGTATGTTATCAACGCCTCGAGGTCGTGTATTAACTCGAGAACTTGTGATAGCCACTATCAATAAATATGGTGCACAACATATTCATGTTGGATATGATATTGTTAGTGATTTACTTCGAAGAAAATGTAGTTCTTTCTTTGGTCCAAGTGATGTTGCTTTCTACCGGGTAAATGTTTTTTCTATATGACTTAAAGAGAGGGAGGAGGGTTATACATATATCTGTTTAGAGAGAGAAACCTTAGGAAAGGTTGGGGGGGGGGGGGGGGAAGGATCAAGCCAAGAAAAAAGAAAACAGGAGAGAAAAAAAAAATTGAAAACTAACTGAACAAAAAAAAAAATTGGGGATTCTAGGGTGTTGAAAATTTACAAAGAGCTAAAAAAGCAGAAGCAGAATATGAACGAACATCTGCCTTATCTGAATCACTTGAATTATTTAAAGAAGCTGCAGATTATTTGACAGAAGAAAAATTAACTGAAATATGCAATGATTATGCACAACAACGTTTTCATGTGGGATGTGTTGAATTACCATTGGAACGAGCTAAAAAAATTGATCCACAACAACAAGGGTTAGCTTACATGGAAGCGAAAAACCCACCAGGAGATGCACGATTACAATTTTATCAAGGTCGAATGCAATGTTATCAACTTGTTTTTCATGCATTAGCCAGTGTCAAGAGTTTATTACAATCTGGAAATACAAATGAAGTGTATGTGGCACACGTTTTTTCTACTGCATTAACACATAACAAAGATAAATTATTTCATTATGCTTTATATCACTGGTTCCAACAAAAAGGAATGATGAGTGAATTATTAGCTGTGGATACACCTTATTTGATTCCTTATTTTAAAGAATATGTGGATGAAGTAGAAGGCATGGAATTCCTTTGGCAATATTATCGAAGAAGAGAACAATATTATGAAGCTGCACTTTATTTGGAAGCATTGGCAACTCGACCTCATAATGGATTAGATTTACAAAAAAGAATGGAACATTTAGCAATGGCTGTTGTCAATGCGAGTTGTCGTGATTCGAAACGTCAACAACAACAAGAATCGACTCAATTATTACAAAATTTGGAACATCGTGTTACTGTGGCGCGAATCCAATTACGTCTTCAACAAACACTTGAATCACGTGGTGGATCTGACAATGAACAAGGGGCAAGGAGTTTAGATCATCAATTATTTGATATCAATGATCTTTTTAATAAGTTTGCAAGACATTATGGTATTTTAGATGAAATTTTATTCATTATGAAAGTCACTGGACATTATGATATGATTTATCTTAAAGAAATTTGGCAAACTATTATTACACAAAGTAAGTTTTTATTTATTTATTTATTTCGTGATACAAATCACATTGGAGGGGAAATTTATATATTTTCTAATAATAATTGGGTGCTTCATTGTTATACATGAACTCCCCCCCCCCCACTTTTTTTTTTTTTTTCATTTTATTTATCCATTAATCTAGATGAAAAGGAGGCAACTGAATCACACATATCTCCGTTTGCTACATTAAAAACTCGTATCATTTATTTAGGAGATCGATTATATCCTTCTCCGACTGCATTTCCTGTTGGTAACGTATTATAATGATTAAAATAAAAAACAGAGAGAGAAGGAATGACAATTCACTTATCAACTATATTTATGTTATAATAGATTTAATTGTTGATATCTTGGAACACTATTGTTTTGAACATAAAAGACAATTACCAACAGGTTATGTAGTAGATTCATTAAGAAGTGCTGGTGTACCAATTGAAGTTTTATTAGATGTTTATACAGTGTCAATAGAAAACAAGGTAAAAAAAAAAAAAAGAAAAATTTGGGGGGGTGGAAGGGGAGGAAATAATTCAAGATGTATCATTTTACTCATTGTGGGGTTATATTTTTTTTAATAGAAACCAACATGGCATGGACCAGATGAATATGAATATTTACAACATCAATTTCAATATTTAAAACAATTATTAGGATAAATAAATATATATTTTATTCTTAATATAAAACAAAACAAAAAATATCTTGTTTATAGCTTATATATACACTTTTTATTACAAATTTATATACACACTTTCTTCTCTCTCTCCCTCTCTCTCTCTCACACACACAAACATAAACACAAATACATTCACACGCACACACTTTTCACATTCATTTTCTTCATAATACAAATATTTACTTTTACAATATATAATATTAATAGCCACTTACTTTAAGAAGGTTGTAAAACAATAACACACACATAATTCAGAAAATTAAAAGATTAAGTGATTAGAAAGATTTGTGTTTAAAAATAGTATGTTAAAACAGAGAAATATTTCCATGGGAAAAGAGGGGGACTAAAAGATGTCGGGGAGGTGGGGGGGGAGAGAGTGAAAGAGGAAGGGGGGGAGAGGGTAATGGAGAAAGGTTATATTGAAAAGAACAACTTTTTCTATAATAGAAGATCTATTTTGTTATATTATAATGCAAGTTGTGCTCACTATTTATAATATAAACATAGTGGCGGAGAAGTTAGGGGGTGGGGAGTTGAAAGTTCATAAAGATGATTTTAGGTAGATAAAAATTGGAACGTCAAAGATTAGAAGGAAGAGGAGGAGGAAGGGGGGGGGGGGGGAAGGTAAGAAAGGGTTGTTTAAAGATAAAAAGTGTTTATAGGTTAGATAACTAAAACAGGAATAAACACGCGATGTCAGGAGGATCAAAACATTCAATTTGATTGGTAAAAATCAAAGCCCACACCACATCACTCACTCTCTCTCCATAAACGGTATTCTTTAATCCTTTATTAAGAAATTTACATATCATTTTCTTATAAACAGAAATGATAAGAAAAAGGGTAATAAAACGTAATGTATACTATAATCACACATTCTTTTTTTTTTCTTTAAAAAAAATTATTATATAAGGAGTCAAAACATTTGGCGCGTATTTTATCCCTCTTAATTCTCTCTCTCTCTCTCTCTCTCTCTATCTCTTTCTATCTCTTTCTATCTCTTTTCTATATACATACATTTATACTTCATTTATCTATTTATTATTATGTTGAGTACAGATTCACCTAGTCGATTTAGTGGTTTCCCACTTTTTAATCCACAAAAAGTACAACAACAACAACAACAACAACAACGAGAAGAAGAAGAAGAAAAACGTCGAAAACAAAAAGAACAACAAATAAAAGATCAAGATGGAGCAACACTTCTTCCTCCACAAAAAAAGAAAAAGAAAACAATTCGTCAGGTGAAAATTCTATTTTCATTTCTATATAGTTAAAAATACTTATTTTAATTCATAAATCCATCCTCCCTTTCTTTCTTCAATATATATTATATGATAGGCTGTAGGTGTGATTATTACAGATTCAAAAACAAATAGAGTCCTTATGTTAACAAGTCGTAAACGTGAAGGTGCTCTTGTTTTACCTCGTGGTGAACGTAATGAAGATAGTCAAGAAACTTCAGAAGAAGCTGCTTTACGTATTATTTATGAAGAAGCAGGTATTCGTGTTATCCATCAATCACCTAAACATTTAGGTACTTATTGTGAAGCTAATAAACGAGGTAAAACAATTGCTCATCATTGGATGTATGAAATTCGTGATGCAAAATTGATTCAAACAACACCACCTACAAAAACTATTACCAATTCAGAAGGTCAACAAGTAGTACAAAAACATCGTGATGTTGTTTGGGTAAAGTCCTAGAACAAGGCAACCCAGCCTTTTTTTTTTGTTTTAATTCATTTTATATATATATATATATATGAATAATTTGGATTATTGTTTCACTAACTAAATTATATGATCATTAGGTTCCATATGGAGAAGCTTTAAATGCTACTTTGGATCGTTCTATGTCTCATTTAGCATTACAAAATAGTTCTTTTGCATAATTATTATTACTATATTAACATTTATAAAGAGAAAAAAAATAATCTAATAATAATAATAATAATAATAATAAAGTTATGTATTTACGTACGTACATAAAAAAGTAAACTTGTCAAATGTTATAATTAAATTGACTTTTATCTTGAAGATCCACATGATCCTTTCTTAATTTAAACAAAAACTTTTTATGATGTGATTTATTTATTGATTAGAAAGGATTTGTTTTTCTTGAAATGATTTTCATTATATGCATTTTCTGCATATAAATTTTTTTTTATCATAACAACAATCAGTTATTCTAATAATAGCCTTTATGTACATACTTATAAAAAAAAAAAACGTTATATCAAATTTATACATTGTTTACGTACAAAGAAGATGCATTTAAAAAAATAAAAATAACTCAGATGTTATATCATAAAAGCTCTACGTATGTACTATCAATAATAAAGAATGATTAACTATATCATTATATCAACTTTTATAAAAATAACTAACTCTACGTAATTACTATACATTTCTATCTTTCATATTATAGAAATTAAATACGCACGTACGTATCAATAGTAATATATGATTCTTTTTTTTAAGATGATTTTGAATGTGTATTAGGAGGTTTATCAACTTTAAAATTAAACTTCAAAAAAAAAAAGAGGCATCCTCCCTTCCCCCCTCTTTTTATTTTTCTCCCTCCTTATTACATGATATGTATTATTTTGGTATGTACTTGCATAGATTTACTGATATTATAAATCATGTTCTTATTATATATTATTCATTACACATTTAACATCAATTATACATTATTATTTTTTTCTCATTACAAAAGTTCATCCGAAAAAGAATATATATATACTACAATACATCTATGTTTTCAACTAAAAAGAAAGGGGGGTTTTTTTTCTATAAAGAAGTAATAGAAGAAGAAGCGATAGATGATTTTTTTAATGCATTTTGTAAAACGGATTTTCTTTTCAATTTTTCAATAGCTTCATCATATGTAAACTATATAAAATATAAAATAGAATATGAATATGAATGAAATATATACAAAGATATTTACGTTATTAATGTTATTATTATTATTATTATTACCCAATCTCTTTGACGAATATTATTTTCAGGCCAAGTATCCATTATTTTATTAACATAAAGTTCATAAATCCAATAAAAAGTTTTTGGTTTTCCATCAAATGAATAATCTTGATCATTACCAAGAAATGAAACAATTTCACCTAATACACCAGCTAAAAAAATGACATGAGCACATACATATAATAGATCCAATTATATTAAAACAAACCTTCTTCATAAGTTTCTCTTTTTGCAGCTTCTTCTTGTGTTTCATCATTTTCCCATCCACCTTTTGGCTATATAATTAAATAATATCTTTATAATTTTCTATTTTTTTTTTTTTTCAAGTCTTTTTTTTTTTAAAAAATACTTACAAGAACCCAAGCATTAGGATATTTACTACTTGTAATTAATAAAACTTTTTTTGTTTTAGGATCAATGGTAATTCCTATTGAAACCTTTTTTTTTGAAATTCTCAATTTTAATTATAATAATAAAAAAAAGACTCCATGTTCGTTTTTAATCAGATTCGTAGGGTTTACCTGTCTTATACCATCCGTAGTATAACGTTGATTTTCTCGACCTGTACGTGCTTCAGAAGGATACATTGAATTTCGAAATGAATAAAAAAGAATAAAAAAAAAGACACGATTTAAAAAAAAAGGAGGTGGGAGGGGGGGAAATATATATATTTATATATATTTATGCGAACTATGTGTGTGTGTGTGTGTGTGTGTACCTTTTTTTGACGGTGTTCATTTTTTCAAAAAACAAGTGACAATCGAGATTGAAATATCAATGACCTATGAATATTTACATGCTCTTTTTTTCACTTTCTTTATTGGATAATGGCAAATAGTAATAGGATCAACTCTCAACTTATTTAAATCATCCATCATTCTATTGACTTTTTTTTTATTAGATGACGCTAAGTTATAAAAAGAAAGTAACATGTAACATTGTTTCTTATTTTAGTCGACTTTAAAAAAAAAAATAGACCCCAATTTTTCAACTTTTTTTTTTTTTTGTTAAAAATAAAATAAAAGAGAATTATTACTATGGGTGCTGTACGTACTTTTGTTATTATTATAGTATACGCTAAATCCTATACGTAGTATGGTTTTGATCTTTTGAGAATACCATGTCCTAATACAATTACTGTTTTTTTTATGAGGGGGGAGTAGGTAAAATATAAACTTTAACAAGAATCGGTCTTCATTCTTTATCATTAATAAATAATGTTTGTACAACAAAAGATGATAAAAATTTCTTGTTACAAATTACCATGTTAGTAGATCATTTATCATAACACGAATTTTTAAAGAGGTTGAAAGATAAGTTGGTCGATACTATGTGTATATAAAAGCCAAAACGTAAAATTAATTGAGTAATATATATTGTTACAAGTAAATTTGTTCCTGGGTGTTATATTTCTAATAGCCACTGAGAAAATAATTCTTCACCCGTGACATTTCTAATACTGATAAAAAGAAGACAATAATAATAAACAAAAGTTTCAACATGAACATATATTAAACTGCTTGTAAAGCTTAAAATAAAAGGATGAGGGGCCACGGGTGTAACATCTACCGGAATGCGTGGGAAACCAAAATTAAGTTGTGTTATTTCATTTCCATGATAATGTTACTGCAGCAGCCTTTTCACTTTATTAAAAGTATTCACGCTTTGACAGGCTCATAATACCATGTCGCAAAAATTACCAAGAAAAGATATACGCTCATTTTTTAAAATTCTACAGGAACTGAGGAATTCGTGACAAATAAAAATTAAGACGTGCCATGAAAATGTTGTCACTGCCACTTTTTTAAACATACACGTTTTCAATACGCTCATAGTAGCATGACGCGAAAAATATGATCAAAAAAGGAAAAAGGGAAAAAAAACGTTCATAAAGTAAAAAAAAAAAATTAGACACGAGTGTAAATTCTACAAGAACTGAGCAATTCGTGGTAAACAAAGATTAGGTCGTGTCATTCCATCTCAATGACAATGCTGCCACTGTGACTTTTGCATTTTTATTATGAACATTCACGCTTTTGACACTTCCATAGTAACATAAAGCTAGAAAGAAAAAAAAAATTGCCTAATGAAGAATCACATGGTTTTTTTTTAAATTAAAAAAATATATCCCGCCTGATTTTCTTTTTCTTCTTTTTTCTTTTCCTTTTTTTTTTCTTTACACCTCAGAGCCTCTTTTTTTTTTACTTGTTACTTATGTATCGGCTACTCAAAGAAATCTTTCGCGAAGACCCTTTCCTTGCTACCGTATCCGCTTTATCTATCGCTTTGAATTGCGTTCCTATCGCTTTCTTTGTGATAGAAGCTGTCTACGACTATTATTTGGTCCACTTCCCGTGGTTTTGCTTTTAAGCATTCCTTGCCCTTGTGGCATTCATCTCTTTCGCACCGTGTTGCAATTCATTGCGCACATTTACTGTTGGAAAATGCTTGTCATTGGGACTTTTCTTCGTTTCCCCGTTGCCGCCAAGTCTCGACTATGCATTCGTTGCTTCTCATTATGAGGAGGTTTCTCGTTTGCGGCGTGTGTTGTGTGAACCGCCTGTTGTGGGCAAGCCCCGAGAAGAAGAAAAGTCGCCTATTCCATATGTTAAATGGAATAATAACGCAGCTCGTCGTGATAAGCGTTCCTTACCTTCTGGTCGCATGAATGAACCTGGCCGCAAAGATGTACTTGGTGGGGCTGTTGAAGTATACTCTTGGGCAGACATCGTGCGTTGTAATGTCTTGCCTCGACAACGTGTTGCTGACCGTAAAAAGTCACATAAAAACACATCGCCAACTGTGCTCCCTGATGCAGTTGATCTCTTGTGCGAACAGTTCGCGGCCATGGACTTAGGTCCTAGTGCCCAAGCTTCGGCTCCTGTTCAACACCAAGATGAGCCTGGATCACCGATGCTTGTTGATATTCCTTGCGATGATGTTCAAGTGCAATCATGGGAAGATGAAGCTGACGCTGATTCCTTAGCACTCGAAGGTACTTTCTCTTCTTCTTCAGCAGGAACAGCTTTCCCTGATTGCGATGTGGAGATGGAAGATTCTTTTGAAGATGATTCCTATGTAATCCCTTCTGCAGCTGCTGGAGAGATTGGTCCTGTTGCCATGGATATTGATGGTGATTCCGTATCCATGGATAACGGCGTACAAGAACGAGAACAACAACAAGAACAACAAGACAGCTCAGTTGGCTTTGATGCCACTGATGCTATGGAAACTGCTGCTGAAATGACTTTTATGTCACCAGCACAAGAGCAGTCAATCCCAGAGGAAGATACTCTTGTAGAAGGTACTGATGATGATTCGGACGACTTTAGTCCTGAAGTAATCACTGATACTGCTGCAGTTGAGGCCTCTGAACATGTGCAAGATGTGGGTGATTCCACAGCATCAATTGATGCACTTGCTTTGGCTATTTTAGCCAACATGTTACCACCTTTGGAGCAATCCAATATTACTACTGCTGGTAATGCTAGTCTCGTAGATGTGTCTTTGGATTTTCCTACAATGACAAATGCTGCTGCTTTGGTTGAGGGCTTCAATGGTGAAGAAGTTCGTGTAGGTGTCAACGAACTTGTAGAAAGAGAAGCACTCGTTGCTATGCAAACTGCTGCTGAGTTGGCTTTCATGCCACCAGCACAAGAGCAGTCAATGCCGGAGGAATACACTCCTGTATTCAGCACTGATGATTATTCAGATATAATCGCTGCTGCTGTTGCTGTTGAGAACTCCGAACATGTGCAAGATGTAGGTGATTCTACTGCATTACATAATGCACTTGCTTTGGCTATGGAAGCCAACATGTTACCATCTTTGGATTTATCCAACATTACTACTGATGGTTATGCTAGCCTTGTAGATGTGTCTTCGGACTTTCCTACTATGGCCAATGCTGCCTCTTTAGTTGAGGTATTCAATGATGAAGAAGTTCGTGTAGGTGTCGACGAACTCGCAGAAGGTGACGCCTCAGTGCTGATCCCTGCTATTGAAGAAGACCGTGTAGGTGTCGACGGTCATGTGAACGATGAAGAATCTCTTGTCCTCCCACCACCACAAGCCGCACGACTTCCTGACGTTGATGATATTTTTGCAGAGTTTCTTGTAGAGTATGATGATGGAGACGATGAGTATTGGGTCTAAATATCTCGTAAGTATTATTTATATTTATATTTATCTTTTTTCATTTTTTATTTTTTATTTTACTTTATATATATTTCGTATTATAATTATTAATATACCTTTATTATTATTATATATAGATGATGGTAACTGTGTTGACTTGCTGGTTGACGGAATTCTCGCGTTCCTTTTATTTTTTTATTCTTTTTTTTTTACTTTCTCTCTCTCTCTCTCTCTTTCTCAACATGTGTTTGTGTGTGCACCTCTGTTGATGATTGCTCCTTTGTCCGTGTGTGTGCGGTATTTTTTTTTCTTCGACGCCTTCAGCATTTCTGGTAAGTCTATTGAAATGATAAAAAAGGATATGTATAAAAAATAATTACTAATGTGCATAAAAACTAATTGGCAACATATTTTTATTTTTATTATTCTTATAGCTGTTGTGCGGCAGCCCGGTGTGTGTTTTTTTGTGCGTCCTCTCTGGCGCTTTTTTTTATGTATGCAATGGTCATGGTAAGTTGATAAAAAAAATATCTACTGACAACTTATTTTTAAAACAAGTTTCTGATAAAATAATTTAACAACAATTACTAATATTTTTATTTTTTTTATATATTTAAAAATATATTAGGCATAATTCTGTTTGTGCTTTTGGTATGTCTGTTGGGCATACGATGGAGTGTCTGTTTTGGACGCTTTGGTGTTGGAGTTTTATGATGCAAACAGTGTCATGGTAAGTTTTCTCTCATTGAAAAAAAAAAAAACATTTTTTTAAAAAAAAAAATTAATGATAGCTGAGAACTAATTATTTAATCCTTTAATGGAATATATAGACGTTGTTGTGCTGCGTGTG